>CM038214.1:356406639-356537621 GCA_021442155.1 Cymbidium sinense | reverse complement strand
TCACATCAAAGTAGCCTAAGACAAAGGATGTGTATGTGTGTTTGTCAGATATACTCAATAAAGTCAGTTCATGATGGCTAGTTTATGAAGAAGGCATAGCAAATTTAAATCCTTTTAAAGAGAGCTAACATGAGGGTAGCTTACTGACTATGTCGTAAGGCCTACCATGATAACAAAGCACTCATCGGTGTGCATCGGTCAATTCAAGAAAAACATATCAGACTTACATCCTCCTGAACAAGGGACCACTGGGTGATGCATTAGTAGGGTAACACGTCAGCCTGGCCTAGAGCAGCTAATGAGTGAGGCCCGCAAAGGGGCATTATCCCACATCAAAGTAGCCTGAGATAAAATATCTGTATTTGTTCATGTGTGTAGTTTGTGTTTGTGTTGGGTTGATGAAGGATAGGATGTTGCTTGGATTCATTACACCTACCCTAAACACATCGAAGAGTGGATGAAATGGTGCCATAGGGGCAATGTAATTCCACCAAGAAAGGATGTCACTCGGGTTCTCTTACACTTAACTTAGTTGTACTACTCAAACTAGGATGCCTCTTGGGTTTTACACTTATCTTATCCAAAGAATTATGTGTAGTTTGTGTTTGTGTTGATGAAGGATAGGATGCCACTTGGGTTCTCATACACCTATCCTAAACACATCATGGAAAATTCATAAATAAGCAAATAATGCTTCTAATGAAGAAGAGATTTGATGAATGTAAAGATAGTATTTTTATTGATAATAATTATTTTCAAACATTATTTTAAAGATAATATTTTTTTAAATAGATCTCGTTGATTAGAACCATTAGGCACTCCCAAATTATAGTGGTTTAAACTACTTTCCATCCCTTGAAGCAAAGGTAGGCCTTTCAACCAATTGAAAGTAGAATCATGATTTGAAAAGTTTTGAGATAGACTAACTTTAAAGAGTTTAAACCATCTATATTCAATGTTAATTAAAGTCTCTCTCCTGTAAAGTAGAATCTTGGAGGATGCATCTATAATATCACTTTAATCTCTTTTAGATTAATCCTTATTATCCCGTGATGCTTTGCTACAAGCCTTAGAAACTCCCCTAAACTCATCCTAAATGTATACTTTAGAAGATTCAACTTCAAGCTGTAGTGTCATAACCAATCAATGACAACTACTCAAATCATAAAGATGGTCTTTCTTTTTCTTTAACCCGGTGACTAGAGAAAGGCATGGCCTTATAGTGGTAAATTCTAATGGAAATTATAAGTGTGAATGACCTCTCATCCTCTAGCATCATTTGACCCATCCTTGAATTAGGAGACTGCATGTAAAGAGGCTATGTTTGCTGTCAAATTTGAAATATGTAATGTGGATTCATCTTCAAGAAATGCCTAACTAAAATCTTTATAATCAACGTATGTGTAGATTTGAATGTCCTTCCTTTTGACTGGGCATAATGTTGGGTAATCATGATAGTATCTTTCTTCTTCAATAAGGTTGAATTCAAACTTTGCTCTTCTTCATTGTGCAAATGTTTGCATAAAAAATTTGCAAAGTAGGAATAGCAATAAGTTCAATTCTAATTTTGTAGGCTACTACCTTTAGAGATGTATTGGTCACTTCATTATGGTCTTAGGTAAAGCAATCCTTAAACTACAAAAGTAACCTAACCAAGTCATTGGCATTTTCTTTTTGACTTATCATATATGGATTTTAGTTGGGTGGGTGGACTACCTTTATGTTCTGAGGTTAATCTCTTAAAACTCAATGGTTGATGATCTAATTTTCTTCTCAACTTCAGGGAGTGTATCATGTACTTGAAAGTCTTCAAAATTCTTTAAGCAAAGTAGGTATACTAGGCAAAACATGATTTTATTACTTATTTGAAGGTTTATCTACAACTTGAATCCTCTTTCAAGCTTGAAGAAGAAAGAGATGAAGTGGAAATTTGATATCTCATTATATATATATATATATATATATATATATATATATATATATATATATAGTTAGAGGTTAGGAGCAACTCTTAACTTCCAATCCTTCCAATCCTATAATAATATCATGAGATAGTAAAATTAGAGCCAATGTGCTCGCATAACCACTAAGTTTCTAGTCATATCAATCATAAATTATCCTTTTAGAACTTTTTTATTTTAATGTTATCTACTCAAAGAAATGTCAAAAGTAGACTCAAAATTATTTGTATATTTTTTCTCTCCTTTTCTTTGAATTTACACCTCATTACACATGATTTATCCTTTAGATTCCAAATCAATGTGTATTATTGGTGCTTTACTTCTTCTCTTTTCTTCTTTTTTTCTCTTCTTCACTTTTTTTATTCATTTTTTTCATTTTTTCTTTCTTTTTTTCTTTTGTTTATTTTTCTTACTCTCCTTTTTTGAGTCTTTGTTTATATTGGGTTCTGTAGAGGGGACTACTTGTCTTTCCTTTCCATAGGATAGTTTATGTCGAGTATGGCTTGAGGAGGTTGCCACTAACTATGCAATAAAGAATCAGGTTAAGTTCCAATCAAACACCCCTTTATCTCCTTAGAGAAGGTGAGGGTGCACATCATTATTTTAGCTTAGTGGGCAACCTTCCAAGATGGTTTAGGACCTTGATTAACCTTTAGAATAGTTTGATGCCCTTATTTTGGATTGTGAGGTGTATCTTAAGAAGGATTTAGAATTTGATTATTTCCAATGGTTGGTTTGCTTCTTCCTATGGTGTTGATCAAAGTGGTTGGACCCTACCACAACAATTGGCTTCTATGATATCTTCTAAAAGAGAGGTTGATGTCTACTACTCTTTTATGATGCCAAAAAATTCTTCTATTACATATGATGATTCTAACTCTTTATCGATAGTGACACCACAAAAGTTTAGAATGGGGGTATCTCTACCGGTGTTGGAATCCTTAAAGACATCAAGTCCATCGATACAACTATTTTATGGATTATGATCATTATTGTGATTGTCGTTTTGAGAGTTGTCTTCTTTTGGGAATTAGGATTCTAATCATTTGAGTCATACTTATCTAGAATGAATAAGACATACTCAAAAATCTTTATTGATCTTATTCTTGGCTCTTGAAGGAACTTTTATGGTTTTTCTCCTTTGGATAGGGAAACTTCGGAATCGGCTGTAGGTCAAAGCGAAGAAGTGGCTTCTTTCACCCCTCATTTCTGATGGTTGTAAGGTTGGAATCTGCATTGCTAGAAAGAGAACCATATCAGGACCTTTGCTTGAATGTTTTGATTTGAATTGTTAACTTGATTTGATTGTTGAATTGGAAGCCTCATTTAATAAATTTAGATATGCTAAATGGGGTTCCAATATTAGAGATTTTGCATTTTTTTTTGGAGGAGAGACTTTGAATTTGATTTAAATTTAGAACCCACATTCAACAAATTTGGGTATGTTGAATGGGGTTCAAATGTTTTGGAGAGGCTCTTAATTTATGATTCCATTGGCTCTCATTTGAATTTGATTTTATTTTTGGGACCCTCATTTAATAAATTTGGGTATGTTAAATGGAGGGTCAATTGACTTTGTTTTGGATTCATTTTTAAAATCTTCACTTTGCAAATTTATGTATGCTAAATGAGATTCAAGTGCCTGTTTGAAAACAATTTTTGAAAGTATTTTTGTTGTTTATGATGATGTGTGTCACGTGTTTGATTTTGTTGAATTAGATTTGAAAATGGTATCCTTACTTAGCAAATTTAGGTATGCAAAGTGAAGCCCAATGTGTTTGATGTATTTTGATTTGATTTTGAAGAATGAGACTCTTACTTAACAAATTTGGTATGTTAAGTAGGGCTCAAGTGTGTTTGATGAGTTTGTTTTGTTTTGTTTTGAATGAGGAGAACTTCTATTTAACAAATGTGGTATGTTAAATAAAGTTCAATTTGATTTCAATTTTGAAAATGTGGGACTCTCATTTGACAAATTTGGGTATGTCAAATGGAGTTCATGTGTTTGATTTATTTATGATTTTAAAAGGGAACTCTACTTAGCAAATGTGGGTATGTTAAGAAAGGTCCAATTTGATTTTGATTTTGAAAAGGGAATTCTCATTTGACAAATTTGGTTATGTCAAATTAAATTCAAATGTGTTTTAGTTTTAGTGATTTTGAAAAGGGGACTTCCATTTAACAAATTAAGCTATGTTAAATGGAAATCAATTATATTTTTCTTTTGATTTTCAAAGATGGGATATTTGTGTGATGTTGTTTTGAAAGAGAATTTCAACTTAGCACATGTAGGAAGTGCTAAATGAAATTTCATCTTTCATCGATCTTGTTTGAAAATAAAATATACATTCAACAAGCTTAGGTGTGTTGAATGGAGATTACTATTTTGATATTTGTGCTTTTGGAAAAATGATTTTAAAATTATTTGATTTTGAATTTTGAAAAGAACCTCCATGCAACAATCATGGATATTGTTGCATGAGGTTTGGTTATCTTTAAATGCAAATATTTTGTCATGTGAATTTTAATTTGAGAAATACTTTTTGAAAATATATATATTATTTGCAAATAGTTTATTTTCTTAAGTATGAGATGAACCTTTTCCTCACCAAGAGAATGGACCTCTAAATTTTTAGTCATCTCCTTTAGTTAATTCAAATTTTTTATACTTATTGGGGAATAGGGGTTTTAAGACCTACATGGAGTGAGGTCTTAAAACCTAAAGGATGTTAGCTAGCTCAACCTAAGGATGAAATAGGCTAAGTGCCAATAGAAAGAAAGATAGTCTTGGACCCATATAAATACAAGTCCACTATCGATGTTTGGAGACAATAATTGCTACTAGAGATGGAGAGAGGAACCCTCCTTAGCGGAGTCGCCAAAAATCTATGGTGTTTATTTCTGAGATGAGTGACACCACGCAGATCTTAAAGGGTACTTATTGAAATGATCAAGTATGACATTAAAGAAAGATGCACTATCTTGAAAGATAGAAATCATCCCCCTATAATGGACCCAATCACCTAATAAGGACTCTTAAGGCATGATGGGTCTTCTAATGTACCAAAGATCTTTCCCCTACTTTACATGGAAAAGTAAAGTAAGATTTATATTAAGCTGGGTTCATTAAGTTTCCTATGAAGGCAAGCCTCCATAGTTAATTACATCCTAAGGTATGTGAATCCCTTAAGAATACTTTAGATTAAGAGACCAATTAAAGTCCCCTAAGATGTGAAGGCTAGACTTTCAATGGATTAGTTGTATTAGAAAATTAATTGGGAAAACTCAAGGAGAAGACTTATTATCGAAGCTAAAGGAAATAAGTAGGGAGTGTTCTTGATACTAGAAAACCTAGAGAGCATTTAAACCTATCCTATAATTAGGCTTTATAATTTTGAAATTGAAGACAAGATCAATTGTGTTAAAGTTAACATTTCATTGGAAAGCTAGAACTTGTAATCCAAAAACACAAGATTATCGAGATGCCTAAGAGGTGAGGATTTATGCTTGTAGCCCTAAAGAAATAGCCACCTCGAATCCTAAATCTAGTGAGCTTTAGCATAAGCCAAAGTGTGACCTAAATCTAAGCAAAAATGGGCATATGGTTTAACTCCATAAGAGAGGATAAACCATCTGACTGCTGGACTTACAACCGCTTGGAGTGGCAGACAACTAACACCTCTTACACTTTAAATCCATGACATCTGGTCATATGATTTGCAAGATTAGTTAGGCTATTATTTAATTAGAAAGAAACTAATGTCCTTAAACCCACTCCCTAAGAGACTAGAGCATGAGTGGTATGAGCATATGACTTAGTTTAGTGCAAAATCATTCCAAAGTTTATTTAGTTTGATACTTTATTTTGATAAAGGCTTCTGGATTTTAATGCCTACATGCATGATGAAATAAGGTTGTTTGCTAAATAGGCATGAAAGGGGTGTTTTCCAACACAAGGGATGCTCTCAATGATCAAGCATTCCCCAATCAAGCAAGGATGGTAATCCCTTATTTTCAAGAGTGAAAAAATATGATGTGCATGTTGTTGGCCATTCAACATTCAGCTAAGGGGTTGCTAAATCTTTTAATTATCTTGATTTATATCCTAGGCTTTATGTGAGATTATGAATTATTTAAAACTTTAGTTATGATTTGTAGTTGGGTAGAAAAGTTAATTTTTTTTCTAAGAACCAAATTGCATTCCATGCCACACATTCAAACATCAAACATATAAAGAAACTAAGAAAAGCATGTCATCCTAATTGTGCACTTTAAAGACAACATCAAATACCTTTTATAGCTAACAAAAAGAATAATAGGCCGTTTGATTAGGTCGTCATACAAAGAAAAATGGGTAGGAGCCCTACCCTTATACAACTGGTACATAAAAGAATAATTTGCAATTTACATATGATAAATACTAGGGGGTCTTCAAGTCTTTATGTCTTTATGTATCTTCCTACTTCTTTGTTTTGGTTTGCTCCAGTTCAAAGGCATCACATGGCCTCCCAAGATAAAGCCTTCTAGCCAATGCTCATCATTACATAGAACTAATCCTAATTCCTAATACAAAATGATATTAAAAATAGGAAAAGTAAATCTAGCTACACTACAAGACAAGTGTTAGCTAAACACATATAACCCAAGTAGTTATATTTATAATTTGGCCTTAGCAACTTGCACATGGGTACCCAAGCCTACTTATCCTAACTTAGATTATGCTTAGGGCTTAACAACCAAAGAGTGCATTTATATTTATTTTTAAGTAAAAATAATCTCTTGTAGAAAACATGATTAGGCTAATCATGGCCTACCATCCTGTCTATGAAACATACAACCTAACTTCTAGTCTAAAATAATACATCACAAAATAACACATACATCACACCATGCACCATCCTAACATAAGGCTAGAAGTGGTGACTTAATCTAATGTGTGTGTATTAAGGCTTGTGTGGTATGTCCCAACTAGGCTTTAGAGTTAAGATTTTCTAAGTGTAGAATGATTCAACTTAAAGGGTAGTTTCACTTCAAGTGCTTTAGTTGATTTGCAAGTTTTAATTTGTGTTTTCTTTTATTTCATATGACCTACACTAAGCAACTAAGTGTTGTAAAGAGAAGAAAAGAGGTTGCCCTCTTTCATCCCTACCTTAAAACTTTCTAAAACATTTTAATTTTATTTTGTTCTCTTTAGTGAATGGCTTATTACACATTTTAGATTAATCCTAAGTTTAGGCTCTTTAAATAATTTTATTCAATGTGAAAGGCTGCTTAAGATTAATCTAATTGAAATACTATCACATGACACGTGCTAAATCATTCCTTTCCATCACATATAACATGCATATGATTAAGTGTTAGGTATACCAACACATACAATATGTTTTAGCACACTTAAATGATGGATGTGAGTATGTACATTTGAAGCTTTATATTTCTCCTTTGATTGAATTATTTTATCATATTAATTTAAGGCTCTATCTAAATTATTATGCAAAAATACATAAGGATGAAATTAAATATGTCATTGTTAACCAAGGAAGTGAGGTAATCAAATGACCTCCTTGGGGCTAGCTAAAGCCTCATATTCTCGGGATATCTAGATTATATACCATCACATCCAAATCATATGTAAATTTACATGCATGAACATAAAGAGAGAGCTCCAAATCACATGATCAATTAGTTCAATCACTTGAACAATCAAAAATCAAATATTTTTAATAAAAGAAAGGATTACCATTCTCTAATTAAATACACACATGTATGTATAAAATACATAAGCAAGTACATGCCTTTATTAAACTAGGGAAGTGAGGTAATCAAATGACCTTCTTAGGGCTAGCTAAAGCCTCATATTCCTAGGATGTCTAGACTATGTACCACTTTTCTTAAATACATACACATGTATTCATAATTTGGAGAATAAAAATCATGCAAAAAAATGGTATTTAATTTGACTTAATCATTTATGTATATGAATTAAAGCCTCATCCAAATTCTAGTATTGAAATTCATAATAATGTATTCAAATGGAGTACGTTTCATTGTTAAACCAGGGAAGTGAGGCAATCAAATGACCTCATTGGGGCTAACTAAAGTCTCATATTCTCGGGATATCCAGACTATATACCGACTAACATTCTCACTTACATAATTCAATACATGAATAAAGGAAAGGAGCATCACTTACATTTAAGTTATGATCACATACATCTCTTATGTATTTATAACTAGCATTCATATCATATGTAACCATTCATTTATAAGCTTTGGAAAATATGTTTGGATTTAATAGTGATAATAACCATACATATTATAAATTAAATCAACACATGCAAGCTTAACATAAAGGAAAATTATTTGATTTAATTAATTTTGAAAAGATGATGTATGATTTCAAATGACATACAACATTTAACATTATTGAAAGGAATGAATAAGTATAAACATGCGATTTCAATCAAGTAAATTAATTTCTAAGGACAATCAAATAAAATAAAAGCATTTAAAGAAAACCAAGGATTTTTAATTATTACTTTCAATTTCATATTTGATTTGGTTTGAAGAAATGAGGAAAGTTTTTGATCATATCCCATTCCCGGTTTGTGATTTAATTTTGTTTGAAAATTAATTAAGTTGATTTTATGGGTTAATTAGGTTGTACTATGCATTACATCCATTAATTAACCCTTACCTATGTTGCCTTAATTTAATTAACCAAAATTATGAACCAACATAATATGTACATACATTGGTAATTAAATCAACAATGAACCTAAGAAATGAAAGAGGCCTAATGTAATTGGCTCACAATTAGTGGTTAATTTAGTTAAGAATCTTAATTCAGTACTGTCATGGTTTTCCCACACATGTGGCTTAACCATAATTTTCTTAAATGTTTTTAGATTATTGAACAACTAAAGATCTACCCATGAATTTATTAATTAAGATTCCATGTGATTATATGTAGTTTCAAATTGATTAATTAGGTAATTTAAATAAAGAATTAAACCATCAATTAATCCCAAAATAATTAATTTACATTCAAGTGAAATGGACTTAGGGAAAAGATTAGGAAAGAAGTCCCAATCTCATTCCCCATGCCCATTCACTATTTCACAATGATTAGCAAGCTTAATTAATGATTTTTCTTACCATTAAGAATATTAATTAATTGCCTAATTAATTAGGAAAGTAGTAATTAAGATAACCAATTTCCTAATTAACCAAATAATAATTCCCAAAAATAATTTAGGAGGCAGAGGTCATCCCATTAATCAACCTCAGAAAGTTTGGGATTAGTTACTTAGGTAATTAGAAAGTAATTAAGCTAATTAAGTTTTCATTAAACCTAAATTAAGCCTTAATTATTGTTCAAAATTAATTAGGATCAATTTTAATTGAATCTCCTCTAAACTACCTTCAAAATAATTATTTATTTGCATTTTTATAATTTTTTTATGATTTGTTATAAATTTTCAGATTTTAAGCCGATTTAAATGATTTTCTATTATTTTTATAAAGTCCATTAATTTATTTTAACTATTTGAACTTCAAAATGCAATATCTCCTAATCCAGAAATTCTTTTAACTTGAAATTTGTATGGTAGGTAGATTTTAAGCTCACTTTTAATCTTTAAAATTTTCAAATCAATCTGATATGTCTTTTTGGTTTAATTAATGAAATTTGATTTTCCCTAAAACTTAAATTAAACACAAAATAGTTAGTGAAATTTGGGGCTTTTGGATTTATTGGATTCCTATAGGAAATACAAATCCAACAAACCCTTACTTGAAAAGTTTAGTTATGTTTTTTATTTTTTATGAATTTTTAAAGTTTCAAGTATTTTTAATTAATTTTTAAAAGTAGAAAATCCCTAATATATTACTTAACTCAGTCAACGCCTCCGCGGCATTGACTAGACCACGCGGCACCATGTGGCACCACGTGATTGGGTGGCTCAGTACCACATCAGCAAATGAGTGAGAATGCAGACAAGAAAGCACGGATTAGATGATCCAGATCGATTCATGCGATCTGCATGATCTAAGCCACACGATCCATCGATTAGAGCCATGTGATCCACATGAACTTAGCCATCCATCTCCCTGAATGGGAGATCAAATGGTTGGCGAACTATCCGATAGAAGAGGCAGACAGAACACTATTTTGGGCAGGATTTTTGCTATTCATATGAAAAAATTGAATGGAAAACTTCATTTTAGCCGATTTTTTGGCGATCTTTGCTGAAAATCACTCCGCATGGGGATGATGTAAAATAAAAAAAAACAAGTGTAATCTAAAGAAAATTCCAAAAATTAAGCAAAACTATCAAACAAAAGAACCTAAGGTAATACGGTTCTTGAAAATTACCACGAGGATGATTTTTTTGGTAGTGGTGATGATCTGAGCATGCTCTGAGTGTAGAAAAAGCTTTGGAATGGGTTGCTCTTGCTTCACTTGAATAATGTATCCACCAATTGCGCCACTTCCTCTGAATCCACTTGATTTTGATGGATTTTCCTTAAAACCAAGTGGGAATGGTTTGAGTTGGTTTTGAGCTCTAGAGAGTGAAATGAGTGTGTGAGGAAGAGTTTTGCCTCTCTATTTTTTGTCTCCTTGCAATGGCCGAAAATCACCTCATTCATGGTGATTTTGGCTCCAAGTGGGTGTTCTTAGTTTGGGGTGGTTGAGATTCCTCTTAGTGGCTTAATTTGGTTGTCCAAGGCATGGGAGGTGATTGTTATGAAGGACAAGTGGGTGTCCTAGCAAAGGGAAGTGGAGGTCCTTCATGCCAAGTGTTCCAATGGGGGAAGGGAGATGATTTCACCTTCCCATGAGTCATGGTTGAACCAACCACCTCTTGGATCAGGTTGGACAGTGTGCTTGGTGCTTAGGTGGACCAATTGATGAGCGCCAAGTGGCTAAGAAAGGGAAATGATCATTTACATCAGTTTTTTATTTTATGTGATACCCTTAGCCCAAGGGTCGAGTGGTCATTTGGCATTGACTTTAATTTTGGCATATTTGAAATGAGTCAAAAGTAAGTTGGACCAAATTTCATGTCATTTGGAGTTCATTTGGTTAGTTTTGGCTCAATTTGACCCATTTAGGCCAAATTGGGCCAAAATGGGTTAGGTTGACCAATTGGTCAAATTGGGTCAAACCAAGGGTTAGGCTAAGTTCATATGACCATTTGGAGAGGATTGTATGCTTTGGTTTGATTTAATTTTGATTTAATTTGGGTTTAGTCTAATTTGAGCCTTTATGTAAATTTGGGTCAACCTGGGGCAAGAGGACCAATTGGGCTAGGTTTGGCTCAATTAAAAGTCAAGTCATGTTTAAATGTTCATTTTAGGTTGATTTGAATCATTAGTTTCAATGGATTTGCTTAGGTTGTAATTTGGCTAGTTTGGGTTCATATAGGCTAAAGGGTTGACTTGCTCAATGGGCTAGGTTGCTTGGTTATTTTATCAATTGATCATCCTAGGGTGATCAACAATCATTACATGAAGTTTAGATTGACATAATTTACTTTTATTTGGATTGAATTGGATTTTGGTTCATGGTCAAATTGGCCACTTTAGGTCAAGTGAACCAATTGGATTTAGTTGACTTTATTTTGGGTTGAGTTTGATTTAGTTGAGTTTATATATATATTTAAGATTGATATATAAATTCAACTATAATTGGTTTAGATTCAAATGAGTTTCTATTTATTTGAATATTTTAAGTCAAATGGGTTCGGTTGGGTTTGACTTGGGTTGATTTTGCTTTGACTAGATGATTATATGTTTCATTTATATTTGGATAGATGATTGAAGGAATGATTGATTCAAGAGAAAATCCATTGATTTTTGATTAATTTAGATGGGTTTTGGCCATGTTCAAGGAAATGGCTTAAATGGTTTAATTTGGGTTTCGATTTGATTTTGGATTTGGTTTTGGCTATTTAAATTTATATTTCATTTATATTTGAGAAGATAATTGAAGGTCTAATTGATTTATAAGAAAATCAATTGAGTTTGGATTGAATTGGATGGAAATTTGGCTAAGTTCATGAAGGTTAATTAAAGGGCTTCAGAAAGATTTCAAGTTTGGATTTGATCTAGGGTTTCAATCATTTGGAATTGAGTTTAGACTTGGATTTGGATTTGACATTGAGTTTGAGGTTTGGTTGGAAATTTGGATTTGAATTGAATTTAAGGTGTAAATTGATTGGGTTTAGGCTATAAGGTAAGCAATTTTCTTAAGTCCCTAAAGCATGGCCTAATGATATTATTAACCTTTCTAAGTCTCTAGGCTTAGGTCAAGTGTTCACCTAATCTATAAAAGTGTCTTATGACTAAGGAAACCTTAGTGTCTAGAAGGTTCCAAGGTCTGAGAAGAGAAGGTTGAGAACTCACTCCAAAAGTGAGTTCAATAGTGTGTTACTTGGTTGATGAAATCAAAAATAAGAAATGCTGAATCTGAATTCATTCTCTGTTAAAAAATCAAAAAACCTTAAACCCTAAACAAAAATCCGAACCCTAAACCTAAAAACTTAACCCTGAACCCTAAACCCTAAACCCTAAAAATCCTAAACCCAAAACACTAAACACTAAATTTTAAACCCTAAAACCTAAACCCTAAACCTTAAACCCTAAACCCTAAACCTTAAACCCCAAACCCTGAACCCTAAACCCTAAACCCTAAACCCTAAACCCTAAACCTAAAAGGAAATAATCCTAAAATAAACTAAAAAATAAAAAATAAACTAAACTGAAAAAATAATAACCTAAACCTAAACCCACCCGCTGCCTGAGCCCTCGAACTCGTGCTCTCAAAATTCCCCTTTTCCTTTCTCATTTTTGACTTTCTGGCCACTGGTTGACACCTATTTGGCATGATTCTCATTGGATTCCTTCTAGAATCGATGGCCACTGGCCGCTTTCATGTTTTACTTGGAGTGACACTATGGCTTGGTGTCTTCCCGATGATTCCATGGGGGAAACTAATGGATCGAATGGATCCTACTAGGGTATCAACTACCTTGGCTTTGGTTGCATCAAAATCATTCAAAGATGTCCTTGGATAACTATTCGTGAGTCCTTAGAACTTATTTTGACTTCTTTTTGAGGCATGCCCGGCTATGTGCTCTAATCTGATTATGGAAATGGTTGCTAAGCCATTTGAATTCACTTTGGTAGGAAAGTTTACTCTTAGGCTAAATCGGAAAACAATCTCTTTCTTTCATAGTTTGAAACTTTCGTGCTTTTTTATGATTTAATTGATCCCCCACATTTTGATTAGTTAACAAATGATTTGAATTACTCACATGTTTTTTACTCATTCTTATTTTGTTTTCAATTGCCAAATGAGGTTGTTGAAATGGACTCTTTAATATTAGGAAAGAATCCCCAATCATTCCAATTTGAATTTCTCTCTCCAATATGTGAATTCATTTCATTAATCATCAATTCCTTTTTGTTGTGGGTGCTTTATTTGGTCGTCTGTTGTAAATTGATCATGCAATGCATATGAATCTTGACCTTCTATGGCTATAATCCTTATTGAATTGGACATTACCAAGAAACACCCCAAAGAAATCTGGTTGGGATCTAAAAATTAGGATTATATGCAGAAAGTTGATTTTGAAAATTTTCCTGTCTTTTGTTCTCATTGTAAAATCCATAGGCATGATAATTTTGAACATTTCATTCTACATCCTAATAAATAAAATTTCTATTAAGGAAACTATTGTTCCAAACCCTAGGCTGACCACTGTTAAATATCAAAAAGTTAATTCATAAAAAAAAGATTCATTGAATGTTCCTAATAATGCTATTTTACCCTTTTGTGCAATTGAAGGTTTCTAATGTGGAAAATAATAATTTCTCTAAACTTTTGGATGACGATTCTTTTTCCTCTAAGTCGATTCTTGCATCCTTACTAGTTTTGATTGATGAAAATAAAGCTTTAATTGAAAATATTAATGACGATATCAATGTTATGCATCATTTGAATTCAATGGAGAATATGGCTTTTGTTTGTCATGATATTTAGTTTGAAAAACGACTTTACTTTAGTTCAAAATGATTTAAATTCTCAAAAAGATTTGGTTTTGTCAAATAATCTAGGTATTGAAGAAGAAGGGCTAGATGTTCACACATGCCTTCTTAATAAATTTATTTCGGCTCCCTCACTTGCTATACACGATGCTCATTTGCCTTTAATAAATTTTAATGGCTTGGAAGAAGGAGAACTCACTTCTATATAGGAGACTTCCCTTAAATCTATGAGAATGTTGCTAAATCCTTCTTAGATGATGATTCTATGGGAAAATGGTTTCCAAACTTATCATGCTAAATAGAAAAAAATGATAAAACTTCTCTCCCAAATTGTCCCAAAATACTAGATCTACTGTGGCCTCCTTCTCCTCTCTTAATTAATCTTTTCTTAACCCCTTTTTTATTTCCTTATGTTTAATTTTCTTGTTTGGAATGTTAGAGGGATCGGCACCCTCTCTATTAGTAACTACATTAGAAACCTTTGTCATATTCATAATATTTCTTTACTTATTCTTTTGGAGCCTCTTATTCATGAAAACAAAATTAACCATGTTGTTAGAATGATCAGTTTCAATAAATTTTTCTAATGTTAGTAAAAAATTTTGTGTTTTTGGAATAATTTTGTGGAGATTTCTATTCTTGATGATTTTCAACAAGTTGTCAATGCTCAAATATCTTATGGTGACTATTGTGTTTTGGGCTCTATTATCTATGCATCTTGTAATAGATTTGGTAGAAATTTTCTTTGGGAAAATTTGAAGAATTTTACCTCTATCAATAAACCTTGGTTTGTTGGTGGAGATTTCAACACTATTTTATTCTCTTCTGAACAAAGCGGTGGTTGCTCTCCTAATATTCACTCCATGGAAGAATTTTCCAACATGATCCTTGATTGCAATTTGATTGATATTAGATTTAAGGGTTCAAATTTTACTTGGCAAAACACTAGACTTTGGCAATGGTTGGACGAGATTCTTTTAATACTCATTGGATTACTTAATGGCCTATTACTTCTATCGATCATTTAAGCGAGAACCTTATGGATCATGCTCTTTTTGGTTTCTAGTAAAGAAACTCTAATAGATTAAAATTTCTCTCATTTTAGATTTGAACATGTGGATTCAAACATATTGATTTCTTTAATGTTGTGGCTAACAATTGGAAAGCTCCCTTACATCGACAATTGATTATGGGGATGAATAGATTTTGGTTTAAGCTTAAAGACTTAAACAAAATTTGGGTTGGTGGAACAAGCATCATTTTAAAACCTTTTGCTAATATCAAAGAAATGGAAAAATTGGTTTGTGATCTTGAAGTCTCTATTATGTCGATCCTACTAAGATTAAGGACTTGGTGAAAGATAAACTTGTTAATTTTCAAAATATGGAAGAGACTTATTGGTGCCAAAAGCTACTAACAAACATATTATGGATGGTGGAAATACTAGATATTTCAATGCTTTAGTTAATAAAGAGAGCTTTAAATAATATTCAAAAAATTAAAGATGATAATGGAGAATGGATTACGGAGAATAATTATATTAAGGATTAACCACTAATTACTTTAGAAATATGCTTAATAAGAGTTGTTATGAAGCTATTTCTAAATCACACTTAATTCCTTATTATAAACAATAATGATAATGATTTGCTTACTATTGAAGCTAATGAAGAGGAAATTTTAAAGTTCTTAATAGCATGAATATAGATTCTATTGCTAGTTGAGGGTTTCACTACCCAATTTTTCAAAATACTAGTTTATTATTAAAATGATTTGGTTAAGGCGTGGTTGATTTTTTAAATGGTAATCCTTTTCCTAGATATTTTCTATCACTTCTATTGTTCTCATACCTAAGAAAGATAATCCGACTATTAGATTGATTTTAGACCTATTAGTCTTTGCACCTTCTCTTGAGTATTTCCAAAATTCTAACCAACAGGCTCAATTCTTTACTTCATAGGATTATCTCTCTAAACCAAACTAGTTTTGTTAGAGGTAGATCTATTTCTGATAATATTCTGCTTGTTCAGGAATTAATTCATGATTTAGATTATAAGACTAGAGGTGGCAACATTCTGTTCAAATTATATATTACCAAAGCTTTTGACAATATCTCTTGTGATTTCCTTATCCATATTTTGAATTTATTTGGGTTTTCTGATAAATTTATCTTTCTTTATTAAAATTATATTAATAATTTCTTGGTTTTCTATTTTTCTTAGTAAGAGAAGCCTTGGGCTTCTTTCCTTCTTCCCATGGCCTAAGACAAGGGGATCATTTATCTCCAGCCTTATTTATTATTGTTGTTGAGTACTTATCTAAGCATCAATGATCTATTATTAAACAATCCTAGCATGGATTATAGAACTCTTGGTGGTCTTCTTGTTTCTCATTTAAGCTTTTCAAATGATTTCATTATTTTATGCAATGCTTCTATTCATCATATCAAGAATCTCAAGATTTTTATAAATAAATTTGGCAGAGAAAGTGGTCTATTTATCAATGATAACAAAAGCTATTCTATTACTTCTTCAAGCATCTCCAATAATAAAATTAATCAAATCTTATATATCACTAACTTTAAACATCAACACCTTCCTCTTAAGTACTTGGATGCTCTTCTTTATAAAGGTCCAAAATGATCCCATCTTTTTTATGAGTTAATTCAAAAAATTTTAAATAAAATTTTTGTTCAGGAATTTAATTTTCTTTCCTTTGATGGTAGGCTCACTATTCTAAAAAGCACTCTCAATTCAATGCCTCATTATTTGATTCAATCTATTATCCCCACTAATGCTACTCTTGTAAAAATTGATCGCTTGCTTAATAAATTTTTTGGGGATCCAATAATTCTACTAAAAGAATGCATTGGACTTCCTCGCTTAAATGTTGTGGTCTCTTGGGTGAAGGTCATCTCAGTTGCAAACGATTGGAAGCTATTATTGCCTTCTCTCATAACGGTGGAATTTTAGAAAAAATGATATCCTTTGGGCTAATTTTATGATGAAAAAATATTGCCATGGTAAACACCCTCTTATCTGTCCTTATAAAGTTGGTGACTCTCCGGTTTGGAAAAGGCTTTGCTCCATTAAATGGGTTGCTGAACCCTTAATATCATGGGGTATTCATGCGAGTTCTTCTTTCTTTTGACAAGACAATTGGATTGGCAATGACTCTATTAACTCCCTTTTATCTACCCACTCTACTAGCTATTAAAGTTAACTCTTTTTGTAATAATAACACTTGGAATGAAAACAAACTTGAGAATTATATCCCTATTTCTCTTTTAGATAACTTTAAAAATATCCTTATTTTCTCTAACAAACCTGACCAAATTCTCTTTAAGCTTTCTTACAATGGTGATTTTGTTCTTAAAGATGTTTGGAATTTAATTAAAGATAAGCAAAACTCCTCTAATGTTTTCATTAAACTTTAGAACAATATCATTCCCATTTTCTATTTAGTTTTAACTTGGAGGATTTTGAATAACTTTATTTTGGACTTTTGCTCGAATAAAGGGTTTTATTTTCCTTGAAAGTGTTATTGTTGCTTTCATATTGAAAATGTTAATCATGTTTTTATCAATAGTGCTATTGCTTCTAAATTATGGTTATGGTATGATGATTTATTTAATACCAACTACTTTCATGGCTCTCTTTCTATATATCAACTTCTTGAAGCTTGTTTCCAAAAAATTGTGAAAGGTCATATAAAGTTCTAGTTGTTATTACCCTTTTCTTGTTCATCTAGATGGACAGAAATGATTCTAAATATCATGGTATTCCTATGAGCCATAAAAAGATCCTTGCTAGAACTAAAGAAAAAATTCATTCTCTATTTAATGCTAATCTTATTAGTAACATTCATTTTAGAGGCTATAAATTTGTGGCTGAAACATTTATTATCATTCTGCTTGATGCTGAGACTTATAAAATAGCTAAGATTATCCATTAGATCAAACCCAAATATAATTTGATTAAAGTGAATACAGATGGTTTTGTTGCTTCCAATAAATATGGCTATGGTGGTAATCTTAGGGATTCTAAAGGTACTATCATTTGTGCTTTTACCTATCTTCTCAAAGCCAATTATGTTATCTATGTTAAGCTTATGGTTGTTAATAAAGCTATTGAAATTTGTTTGAATAAAGGTTTCCTCAACTTCTTGAAGTTGATGCACTCTTGCTTCTTGACATACTAAATTCTAATAGAACAAAAAATGTTGATTTAATTTATCTTCTCAATCATACTAAAATTCTTCTTTCTCAAGTTTGTTATAAAATTTCCCATATCCTTCATGAAGATAATGCTTATGCTAATTTCTTGGCTACTTTATGTGCCAACTTAACTGATTTTACTTTATTTGACAATCAAAATTTGCCTAAACTTTTAAGGGTTTGGTTAATCTAGATAACACTGGATTACCTTATCTCAGATTATAATTTTTTTGGCTTGGTTTTTTCTATTGGTTTTTGATGAGCCATTACTTTTAGTTTCCCATTGTTAAACCCTCTTTAGGTTGTGGCCATTTGCTTATTTTCACTCTTAGGCCTATGCTAGGTTTTGTTTTGAGCTCTTGCTTTTGGGTTGGCCTGGTGGTTGCTACCTGATGGTTCCTTTTTTTTTTGCCTGGGTTATTTTCATTTTTTTGGCTGGTGATGTTTTCGGGGGTATTATTGCTTGGCTATTTTTGGTGACCTTTATTTGGGTGGTTGCTTTGCCTGCTATTTTTTGTATGGGGTTTTTCATATCCTTAGGCTGGTTGCTTCCTTAAGTGTGTTGGATTTTTTGTGCTGCGATGGTTGGTTGGGTGGGCTGGCTGTTTTGGCTGGCTGGGTTGGTTGGTTGGCTAGGTTGGTTGGTTGGCTAGATGTGTTGGCTAGTTTATCTGCTTCCGTTGGTGGCAGATTGGAGGGCTTGTTGGTGGTCTACTTTTGGATTAGATTTGGCAAGGTGGAGGTTATTTGTTGACTATTATTTCTTCTTTTTTTGTGGATTGGGTTTCGATAGTCAGTTTTGCTAGTTTGGGTTTGTTTCTTTTGGTTGTGGCCTTTTCCTATAATGGTCTTCCTCTCTTGGCTTGTACTTTCTTTTTTGTTGTTATTTTGGGTTGGCTGGTTGATGGTTGTTTAGTGGCTATTGTTTATCTTTGGGATTTGGTGACTTGGTTTGGTGTATTTCTGCCTAACTTGGTTGTGGTTATGATGCTTACACTCATTGATATTGCTCCTCTTTTTTGCTGTTGGCTTTGGTGGTGTTCCTGTTGTATTACGTTGCTCGATGGATGGCTTTAGTTAGTCTTAGTGGTCTTTGCTCCATTTTATTTTTGGCTGGCTATTTACCTCACCTGGATCATAATTTCTACTACTTTGGTTGGGTTTGGTGGATGCTACTGTTTGCTTCTACACTTTTCCTGGTTGTCCTGGGTGGTTTTGGCATGATGGATGATGTTGGTCTTTTAATTGATTTGGATTTTCTCTTGCAGTGGTGGTTGGCTGGGAGGCTATGTTTGATGGCTAGGTTGGTTGGCTATTTTAGTTGGCTAGGTTGGTTGGATGGGTGGAAATTTTGGCCTTTCTTTCCTACTCTATTGGTGACATACTGGTTGGCCTGCTTTTGTTATGGTTCTCTTCTCTTGGTTTTTCCTGCTTCCCTTTTCTAGTTTGGGTGACAACCTTGCAGCATTTCTTGTTTGCTTGTGGAGGACTTGAGTTCTTGTGTTTTTTATTTCTGGTCTTAGTTTTTTCTAGTTTGTGTTGTTAAGGTCATGATGCTTGCTCCCTTTGATGTTGCTATTCCTCTTTGGTGGTGGCTTTGGTGGTGTTCCTACTGTACTGCTGCTGTCCCTGATGGTTGGTTGATTTTCTATCTTATTGGGCTTATTTATTTTGGTGGGTTTATGGTTGGCTATTATGTATGCTGCTTGGAGGAGTTTGTAGCCTTGCAGGATGATGGACTTTGGATGATGGGCTACAAGAGGTATGCTGGCAATGATGTCCTTGATGTTTCCCTCTTTATCTTTTATTGGTATAGCACTATATGTAATTGTAACCCTTCTTGATGTTTGGATGCTTACATATAGTGTTGCTCCTTGAGATGATTGTAACTGAGCCTGAGCCTTTTCTTTACTTTTGCTCCTTTTCTTTGCTCATACTCCTTATGTTTTCTTAATTGTACTCATTCTTTCATTAGTATGCTGTAGATTTCTTTTATAGGTTGGGAGAATCTTGCAAGTGGATCTTGCTAGTATCAAAAGGACCTAATGGATGTTCTTTTACATCGATTAGTTGTTGTTGATTTGGTTTTGCTTTTGCTTTTCTTTTTTTTCTTATATTATTATAATAGTTAGGGGGTTTATTTCTTTAGGACTTATTGTAGATCTTTAGGAATTGGTTTAGAGATTTACCCCCTCTAAGGACTTTGTACTTTTTCTTTGTGATAATAAAATTCCCTTAATTCCCCTAAAAAACTCCTAAACCCTGAAAAGCTAAAAACATAAACCTAAACTAAATAAAACCTAAAAATAAAATAAATAAATAAACCTAAGCCAAAAATAAATAAATAAATTAAATAAAAACTAAAACCTAAATCTAAACTAGAACCAGAACATAAACCTAAAAAAATATAAAATATAAAATAAAATCTAAACTATAATAAAATAAATAAAAAAACAAAACTAAACTAAAAAATAAAAACCTAAATAAAATAAAACTAAACCTAAAATAAAAAAAATAAACCTAAAATAAAATAAAATAAAAAACCTAATAAAAACCTAAACCTCAAAATAAACCTAAAATAAATAAAATAAACTAAACTCTAAACTAAAAAAACCTAAACCTAAAATAAAAAAATTAAATAAATCTAAACCTAATAAATAAACTAAAATAAAAAAAAAACCTAAACCTAAACCTAAAATAAATGAAACCTAAACTTAAACTAAATAAAATAAATTAAAATAAACATAAACCTAAACTAAAAAAAAATAAAACCTAAAATAAACCTAAAATAAAACCTAAAACCTAAACCTAAAAATAAAATAAAAAAAACCTAAACCTAAAATAAATAAAATAAAACCTAAACTTAAAAAAATAAAATAAAAAATAAAACTAAACTAAAATATAAACAAACCTAAACCTAAAAAAAATAAACTAAAATAAAACCTAAACTAAAATAAATAAACTAAACTAAATAAAATAAAAATAACCTAAATAAAAATAAAATAAAATAATAAACTAAAATAAATAAGAAAATAAACTAAATAAAATGAGACCTACAAGTTTACTTAATTTAAAATAAATAAATAAATAATAAAAACCCTAACCCTAAAACTAATCCTAAATTCTAAACCCTAAATGTACAACCCTAAACCCTAAACCCTAAAACCATAAACCCTACAAACCTAAACCCTAAACTCAAAATGCTAAACCTAAAACAAACTCCCTACTAAACTCTAAACCCTAAACTAACCCTAAACCCTAAAACCCTAAACCCTAGCCAAACACTAAAGTCTAAACCAACCCTAAACCCCCACCCAAAAGCATAAAACCTAAAACCTTAAACCAAACCCAAATCCTAATCCCTAAACCCCAATCCCTAAACCCAACCCTAAACCTAAAACTAAAGTAACTAAAAAATTTAAAATAAACCTAAACCCTAAAACCTAATAAACCTACCCAAACCAGAATTGGAGACAGCCAGAACATCACCTTCAACTAAGCGGGTTTAGATGGTGGAGGTGGAGGAGGAGGCGGCGATCATTGATGGTTGTGGGGATCTAGAGGTCTTTGGTGGATCTGAGGTGGTGGTGGTAGTGGTTATGAGCGAAGCGGGAGGTTACAACCATGGTGGTGGCGAGGGAGATCGGGGATATGATGATGGATCTGCTTCTCGAGAGGCGGGGTGGTCTAATGGGGGAAGAAATTGAAGAATGGTGATCCGATCTACTTATGGAAAAGTGTTTTTTAGACAGTTCTAGTTATCTAGGTTTTTTTATTTGGTCTATCGTGCTCATTTTGACTTATGTCTAAACATGTTTTTAGAAAACTTGGTGTGTTACTTGGTTGATGAAATCAAAAGAAGAAATGTTGAATCTGAATTTGTTCTCTATTAAAAAAAACCTTAAACTCTAAACTAAAACCTAAGACCTAGGTCTAAAACCTAACCCTAAACCCTAAACCCAAAACCCAAAACCCTAAAAACCCTAAACCATAAACCCTAAACCCTAAGGCCTAATCCCTAAAACCATAAACTCTAAACCATAAACCCTAAAACCTAAACTCCAATCCTTAACCCCAAACCAAACCCTAAACCCCAAAACCCCCAAACTAAAAAAACCCAAACCTAAACTAACCTTAAAACCTAAACCATAAAAAAGCTAAAACCTAAACCTAAACTAAATAAAACTTAAAAATAAAATAAATTAAAAAAATCAAAGCCAAAATAAAATAAATAAATAAACCTAATCCAAAATTAAAAATAAAATAAAATAAAACTAAAACCTAAAGCTAAAGCTAAAGCTAAAAAGAAAATAAAAACTAAACTAAAATAAAATAAATAAAAACTAAAACTAAAATAAAATAAAATAAAAACTAAATAAAAACCTAAACAGAAAAAATAAACCTAAAAATGAAATATCAAAATAAATAAATAAAAACCTAAACCTTAAACTAAAAAAAAACTAAACCTAAAATAAATAAAAAACAAATCTAAACGTAAACTAAAATAAACTAAACTAAAATAAATAAAACCTAAACCAAAACCAACTTAAACCTAAACTTAAATAAAATAAAATAAAATAAACTAAAAGTAAACCTAAACCTAAATAAAAAAATTAAAACTAAAAATAAACGTGAAATAAAAACCAAAACCTAAACATAAAAAAATAAAATAAAAACTAAACCTAAACCTAAAAATAAAAAAATAAAACCTAAACTTAAAGAATAAAATAAAACTAAAACTCAACTAAAAAATAAACCTAAACCTTAACCTCAACCAAAAAATTTAAACTAAAATAAAAACCTAAACTAAAGTAAATAAATCTAAAATTTATAAACTAAACTAAACAAAAATTAAAATAAACTTAAATAAAAATAAAAAATAAACTAAATATACTAAATAAACATAAACCTATCAGTTTACTTTATTTTAAAAATAAAAAAATCCTTAAACCCTAAATCCTAAATCCTAAACCCTAAACCCTAAACCCATAACCCTAAACCCTAAACCCTAAACCCTAAACCCTAACCCTAAACCCAAAACCCTAAAAGCATAAAGCCTAAAACCCAAAATCCCAAACCTAAACCTAACTAAACCCCAAAGCCTAAAACTAAATTAACCCAAAATAAACTAAATAAAACCTAAACCTAAACTCCTAAAGAATGAACCTTGAGGCAGAACATCACCGTTAGCCGGCTCTGAGTAGTGGTGGATCGGAGGTGCTAGTGGATATGAGGTGGTGGTCAAAGTAGTGGTTATGGAGGTGGGAGGAGGGAGGGAGGTTACAGCAGTCGTGGTGGTGGAGGGAGGGATCGGGGATATGATGGTGGATCCCAGTACTTGAGAGGCCGGGTGGTTGGATGGAGAAATTGAAGAATAATGGATCCTATCTGGTTATGGAACTTTGTCTTTATAGTAGAGACGGTTCTAGTTATCTGGGTTTTTAATTTGCTCTATGAGTGCTCATTTTTTACCTTTATTGTCACTTCTGTAGAAGAAAACTTGGCGTCTTACTTGGTTGATGAAATCAAAAAGAAGAAATGTTGAATCTAAATTTGTTCTCTATTTAAAAAAATAAAATAAAACCCTAAACCCTAAACTAAAACTTGAACCTTAAATGTAAAACTAAAACCCTAAATCGTAAACACTAAACCCTAAAAACCCTAACCCTAAACCCTAAACCCTGAAAACCTAAACCCAAAACCCTAAACCCTAAATCCTAACTAAACCCTAAACCCTAAAACAAACCCTAAACCCAAACTCAAACCCTAACCCTAACCTAAATTAACTAACCCAAAGCTAAAACCAAAACCTAAACTAAATAAAACCTAAAAATAAAATAAATAAAACCAAAATAAAATAAAATAAAGAATAAAATAAATTAAAACTAAAACATAAACTTAAATCTAATGAAATATAAAATAAAAAATAAAAACTAAATTATAATAAAATAAATAAAAACCTAAACTAAACTAAGAAAATAAAAAAAATAAAATAAAATTAAAACTAAATCTAAAATAAAAATAAAACAAACCTAAAATAAAATAAAAAACTAAATAAAACTTAAACTTATAAAATAAACTTAAAATAAATATAAAATAAACCTAAATAACTATAAAAAAAACCTATAAAATAAAATAAACTAAAGCTAAACTAAAATAAATTAACCTAAAATAATAAAACTAAACCTAAAATAGACTAAACCTAAACCTAAACATAAACTAAATAAAATAAAATAAACTAAAAAATAAACCTAAATACTAAAAAAAACCTAAAAGACCTAAAATAAAACCTAAAACCTAAACCTAAAAATAAAATAAAACTTAAACCTATAACTAAATAAAAAAAAAAACCTAAACCTAAAAATAAAATTAAAAATAATACTAAACCAAAAATAAACCTAAACCTAAACTTAAACCTAAAAAAAATAAAATAAAACTTAATCTAAAATAAATAAAGTAAAAATAAATAAAAAAAAAATAAAATAAACCTAAATAAAATAAAATAACTAAAATAAATAAAAATAAATTAAATAAACTAAATAAACCTAAAACTACTAGTTTGTAATTTACAAAATAAAAAATAAAAAATAAAAGTCTAACCTAAACCCTCAACCATAAACAACTAATCCCTAAACCCTAACCCTAAAACCCTAAACCTAGCCTAAACCCTAAACCTAAGCCCTAAACCCTAAACCCTAAACCCTAAAACCCTAAATCCTAAAACCCTAAACCCTATACCTTAAACCCCAAACCTAAACCCTCCAGTAAACCCCTAAACCCTAAAAACCTAAAAACCTAAACCTAAACTAACTAAAAGTGATTTCGGCTATAAATGAGTAGCCTGAATTTTTCTTTTATAGACAAAAAATGTATGAGCTTTATATGCCATAGTAGACTGCCTCTCTCACGTTTCATAGAGATGTTGAAGGGTAGCTTCCTATTCTTGGGAAAATAAAGAAAGAATCTACTTAATTTCAGACGCCTAAGTATCCATCTATGAGAAATCTTCTTCTTTAGCAGTGATAGCCTATCCATCATGAACTCCTCTTTAATGATATTGTCTTCTTAACTACACCTTCAATTTAGCGGTGTATGAAGAGCTAAATTTGTGCTTTAAAATCTCTCTCTAGTAGGATTTCAATGCTTTGAGATAGTGCTCAAGATCTTGGCCAATTAGGGAGACTTGATGCAAAGTATTATTAATAGATTTTTACAATAGTGATTGTATCAAAATCTCTTGATAAGTAGTGTGTAATAGAATAATCCAAACTCAATATCTGCATGATTTCCAAAACTATAACTCTCTACATTGAGACTCAGCGCAACATAATGTCAAATAATTCACTTCAACACAAAAGAAAGAAAGCTCAAGTAAAACTTCTAAGTCAATGCTTAGAAATAGTTTCCATAGTGTTGTGAGAGATTTATGACACTCACATTTTTCTTTGACATCTAAAATATGATTTAGAGAGATTTTGGATCCCAACATATTATCTATCATTTTTTCTATTTTCTTTTTATTAGTAGTAGTGTTACTTCATTTAGATGTATTCATTTGAATATGATTTAATGGTGGAAAGAATAATTCTTACATTTGATGACATTCTATTAGGTGCAAGAATTTTTGATGTTATTTGAAATCTAAAGTTTGTTTAAAAGCCACATGCAAATTAATTTTATGTATTATTGCATTTAAGTTTAAGGCTCAAGTCGATCTAATCCTAAACAACATTAGTTTAATCTTTCCCAAATTTTAGAAGATAACATTAATACTTCAAATTTCTTCATGTACTCATTTATAATTTTTGGTTTTTCCTTTAGCGAGCTAAACTCTAAATAATAGATCTTAATAAGATAAAGATAAGTATATTTTTAACAACAATTTCATTTCAACCATGTAATAACTTGTTATAATCCCAATCTTCCTGACTCGCTATTTCTGTATAGTAGATTTTTGCTTAGTGGTATGTTTTAGTTTTATAAATCCCAATCTTTCAGGCTCACCTAAAACCTAAACCCTAAAGTAACCCTAAACCCTAAAATTAACCCTAAATCCTAAACTAAACCTACAAACCCTTACAACCCCTAAAAACCCAAAACCCTAAACCCCAAATCCTAAACCCAACCCTAAACCCTAAACCCTAAAACTTAGAAAAACTTAAACTAAATAAAACCTAAAAATAAAATAAATAAAAAAACTAAACTAAAATAAAATAAAATAAATAAAGAAAATAAAACTTAAACTAAAACCTAAACTTAAACTAAACCAAACCTAAAAAATAAAATAAAATAAAATAATAACTAAACTAAAATAAAAAACCTAATCTAAAAATAAATAATAAACCTAAATAAAAAATGTAAATTAAAATAAAATAAACCTAAAATAAAACTAAATAAAATATAAAATAAAAGTAAACCTAAACATAAAATAAAATAATAAAACTAAACCAAAAAATAAAACAAGCTTAAACTTAAAATAAACTAAAATAAAACACCTAAACTAAAATAAACCTAAAATAAATAAACTAAATTAAATAAAAAAATTAAACCTAAATAAAATTAAAATAAAATAATCTAATAAATAAAAAAATAAGCTAAATAAAGCTAAACCTAGTTTATTTAATTTAAAAAAATACCTAAACTAAATGAGAAACCCTAAACCCACAAATCCTAAACCTAAACCCTAAACCATAAACCCTGAAAACCCTAAACCTAAACCTGACCTAATCCCAAAACTATAAACCTAAACCTAACCTAAACCCTAAAACCCTGTAAACCCTAAAACCCTAAACACTAAAAGCCAAACCTAAACCCAACCCTACCATCCCTAAACCTAAAACCCTAAACCCTGCTTTAACCAAACCCTAAACCTACCCCTAAACCCTAAAACCTAAAACCTAAACTAAACTAAAGAGATTTCACTACAAATGATTAGCTGAATTTCTCTTATAATAAAAAAAAATGTATGAGCTTTATATGCCATAGTAGACCGCCTCTGTCAAGTTTCATAAAGATGTTGAAGGGTAGCTTTACGTTCTAGACAAATGAAGAAAGATCTACTTAATTTTAGACACCTAGGTGTCCATCATGAGCAATCTTCTTGTAGTAGTGATAGCCTATTATCATAGAACTCCTCTTTAATCGATATTGTCTTCTTAATCATCACCTTCAATTTAGCAGATATGTGAGCACTAAATTTGTGCTTTAAAAATCACTCTCTAGTAGAATTTCAATGCTTTGAGACAATACTCAGGATCGTGGCGAATTAAAGAGACTTGATGCAAAGTATTATTAAATGAGATTTTTACAATAGTGATTATATCTGATAAAATCTCTTGATAAGTAGTGTGTAACAGGAATAATCCAAACTCAATATCTTGCAAGATTTCCAAAACTCTACATTGAGACTCAACGCTACAACATAATGTAACAAATAATTCACTTCAACATAAAAGACAGAAAGCTCAAGTAAAACTCCTAAGTCATTGCTTAGAAATAGCTACCATAGTGTTGTGAGAGATTTATGACACTAACAGATTTTTTGCTGACATCTAAAATATGATTTAAGAGAGATTCTGGATCCCAACATAGTATCTATCATTTTTTATATTTTCTTTTTATTGGTAGTAGTGTTAGTTCATTTAGATGAATTCATTTGAATATGATTTAATAATGGAAAGAATAATTCTTACATTTGATGACATTCTAGAAGAATTTTTGATGTTATTTGAAATCTAAAGTTTGTTCAAAAGCCACATGCAAATTAATTTTATGTATTGCATTTAAATTTAAGGCTCAAGTCTAATCTAAACAACATTAATTTAATCTTTCCCAATTTTAGAAGATAACATTAATACTTCAAATTTCTTCATGTACTCATTTATAATTTTTGTTTTTCTTTAGCGATTTAAACTCTAAATAATGATCTTAATAAGATAAAGATAAGTATATTTTAACAACAATTTCATTTCAACCATGTAATAACTTGTTATAATCCCAATCTTCAAACTCTTTATTTATATATTAGATTTTGCTTAGTGGTATGTTTTAGTTTTATAAATCCCAATCTTTGTCACCTAAAACTTAAACCCTAAGTAACCCTAAACCTAAAATTAACCCTAAACCCTAAGAATCCTAAACCCTAATTAACCCTAAACCCTAAACTTTAAACCCAAACCCAACAACCCTAAACCCTAAAAAACACTAAACCCCAAGCCCCTAAACCCTAAACCCTAAACCCTGACCAATTACAACCTAAAAAAACAAACCCCACCTAAAACCTAAAATAAAATAAAAACCTAAAGCTAAAAATAAGCTAAATAAAACCTAAAATAAAAAATAAATAAATAAAACCTAAACCTAAATAAAATAAAATAAATAAAAGATAATAAAAACATAAAATAAAATAAACTTAAACCTAAACTAAAAAAAAAAAAATAAAATAAAATAAAATTAATAACTAAACTAAAATAAAATAAAGAAAAATAATCTAAACTAATAAATAAAATAAACCTAAAAAAAAATAAAATAAAAACTAAATGTAAATTAAAAATAAAATAAACATAAAATAAAAACTAAATAAAAATATAAAAATAAAAAATAAAACCTAAACATAAAAAATAAAATAAAAATAAAACTAAACTAAAAATTAAAAATAAAACTAAACCTAAATTTAAAAAATAAACTAAAATAAAAAACCTAAACTAAAATAAATAAACCTAAAATAAATAACTAAACTAAATAAAAATAAAATAGTAAGCCTAAATAAAATAAAAATAAAATAAACTGAAATAAATAAAATAAAATAAAAATAAAGCTAAACACCATTTATTTAATTTAAAAAAATACCTAACTAAATAAATAAATCCCCTACCCTAAAATCTAAACTAAACATACTAAAATTAACCTAAACCATAAACCTAAAACCCAAAAACTAAACCTAAACTACCATACCCAAAATCTTAAAACTAAATCTAAAATAAATAAATAAAACTAAAACTGTGGTTTGCCAATTAGAAAAAATACCTACCCTACACTAAACCCTAAAAAATCCTACCCTAAACTAAACCTAAAGGCTCTATAAACTACCCTAAATCTACTGACCCTAAACCCTAAACCCTAAACTAAATTAAACTAACCATAAACCCTGAGCCACTATAACCTAAATACCCACCAAAACCCAACCCTAACCAACATATAATTAATGGGCACTCCCTAAACCTAAACTGAGCCCTAAACCTAAACCCTAAACTATCCTAACAAACCTGGCCAAATAAACCTAAAATACTAAACCACTCTACCTAACCAAAACTTAAACCCCCTAAACCAAAAACTAAACCTAACTAAATAAAACATAGATAAAAATAAAACCTAAACCTAAAAATAAAATAAAAAATAAACATAAACCTACCTAAATAAAATAAATAAAACTAAATTAATAAAATAAATAGATAAATAAATAAACCTGCTTTATAAGATAAATAAACTAATAAATAATATATCTGTGTACATAAACTTTGATTTAAAACCCTCCACCACCCTAAACTAACCTAGGCTGATCACTGAGCCCCACTAACCTCAAATCTAAACCCTGAGCGTTACCCTAAACTGACCTGGGCCTGAGCCCTCATGACCCTAATCCCTGATCCCTTATACTGACCTACTAACCAAACCCTAAACTACCACTGAGCTTTGTGCCCTAAATCTAATGACCTGGGCCCTGAATCACCCTGGCCCTAAATCCTCCTAACAAAATCTTGAGAAAGCATGCATATGTTAAAAACCCACTTGACCTCCTACCACACTTAATCCCTACTCTGCCCTCCCCACCCTAAACCCTACCATCACTAAAACTCTGCTACCTAAACTCTAAACCATAAATCTAAACTAAATAAATAAAATAAATAAATAAACCTAAACCTAAATAAAATAATAAAATAAAATAAAATAAAACTTAAACTAAAACCTAAACTTAAACTAATAAAAATAAACTAAAATAAAATAAATGAAAACATAAACTAAACTAAAAAATAAAATGAACATAAAAATAAAAAACCTAAATAAAATAAAAACTAAATGTAAAATAAAAATAAAATGAACCTAAAATAAAATAAAATTTAAACTGAAAAGAAAACTTAAACCTAAAAAATAAACCTAAAATAAAACCTAAAAATAAATTAAAAAAAATGCAAAAACCTAAAGTAAAAAAAAACCTTAACCTAAAATAAAAATATAATAGACAAAATAAAATAAACATAAACCTAAACTAAAAAATAAAATAAAAAATAAACCTAAAATAAAAACCTAAAACATAAATTTAAAAAAATAAAATAAAATCATAATCCTAGAAATAAATAAATAAAACCTAAACCTTAAAAATAAAATAAAAATAAAACTCAACTAAAAAAAATAAACCTAAACCTAAACCTAAACATAGAAAATAAAGTAAAATAAAAAACCTAAACTAAAATAAATAAACTAAACTAAATAAAATAAGAAAACATAAATAAAAATAAATAATAAAATAAGATATAATAAATAAATAAAAACTAAATCTAAATATCAATTAATTTATTTTCAAAGATAACCCTAAAACCCAAAAAAAAACTAAACCCCAAACCCTAAATCCTAAAACCTTAAACAACCAAACCCTAAACCATAAACTTTAAACTAAACCCTAAACCCTAAACTGGCCCTAAATCCTAAACCATAAACCCTAAAAACTAAAACTTTAATAATAAAATAAACTAAAAAAATAAATATATAAAATAAAACCTAAAACAATAAAAATAAAATAATAAAACATAAACTAAAACTAAACCTAAACCTAAATAAAATAAAATAAAATAAAATAAAAAATAATCTATAATAAAATAAATAAAACTTAAACTAAACTAAAAAATAAAATAAAACTAAAAATAAAAAACCTAAATAAAATAATAATTAAATTTAAAATAAAAATGAAATAAACCTAGAATAAAATAAAATAAAACCTATATAAAAACCTAAACTTAAAAAATAAACCTAAAAATAAAAAAATAAAACATAAACCCTAAACTAAGAAAGAAACCTAACATAAAAAATAAAATAAAATAAACATAATAAAATGTGTAAACCTAAACTAAAATAAATTAAAATAAATAAAATAAACTAAATAAAATAAAAAAATAAACCTAAATAAAATAAAATTAAAATAAACTAAAATAAATAAAAATAAACTAAATAAACCTAAACCTGGTTTACTTAATTAAAAAAACTATAACCTAAATCTAAATAAAATCCACAAACTAAACTAAACCTAAACTAAAATCTAAAACCCTAAAAACCTAAACCTAAACCTAAGAATGGACAAAACCTTGATGGCGGGAACTTCACCACAACTCTCTAGATATGGATGGCGAGAAGGCGGGGTGGTGTAGTGGTGGTTATAGAGGTGGGATGCGTGATGGATGTTACAACTGTGGGGTGGTAGAGGGACAGATCGAGGATATGATGGTAGATCCCGCTACTCGAGAGCCTGGGTTTTCTGATGGGAACTGGAGAAACTCAAGAATGATTGATCTGATCTACTACTTATGAAATTGTGTCTTTACATTAGAGATGAATCTAGTTATCTAGGGTTTTTGATTTGCTCTATGTGTGATCATTTTTTATTTATGTCATCGCTTGTGTCTAAGAAAACTTGGTGTGTTAGTTGGTTAATAAAATCAAAAGAAGATATGTTGAATCTGAATTTGTTCTCTGTTAAAAAAAAAAAAACCTAAACCCTAAACTAAACTAAACCTAAACCCTAAAACCCACCTACCCTAAAACCTAAATCCTAAACCCTAAACCTAAACCCTAAACCCTAAACCCAAACCTAAACCTAAACCCTAAAACCACCTAAACCCAAAAAAAACCTTAAACTAAAAACCCAAAACCTAAACCTAAAATAAAATAAAATAAAATCTAAACTAAACATAAATAAAATAAACTAAACTAAATATATAAAAATAAAATAAAACTAAACCTAAAATAAAATAAAATAAATAAATTAAAATAAACCTAAACTATAATAAAACCTAAAATAAAAATAAAAACCTAAATGACTAAAAAAAACCTAAAACTAAAATAAAAAATAATAAACCTAAACCTAAACTAAATACTAAATTAAAATAAACAAAACCTAAACCTAAAAAATAAAAACTTCTAAAAAACTAAATAAAATAAAATAAATAAAATAAACCTAAACTTAAATTAAAAAATAAACTTAAAATAAACCTAAAATAAAACCTAAAACCTAAATAAAAATAAAATAAAATTTAAAAAACCTAAACCTAAATAAAACAAAATAATAAAAACCTAAAATAAAATAAAATAAACCTAAAATAAATAAATAAACTAAATAAAATAAAATAAAATAAAAAATTGAAAAAATAAATAAACTAAAATAAAATAAAATAAATAAATAAACTAAAATAAACCTAAACTGTTGGTTTAAATTTAAAGAAAAAAATCCTAAATCCTAAAAAACTAAACATAAAACCCTAAACCCAAAATCCTAATTTAGAACCTAAACCTAAAACCTAAACTTTAAAGCATAAAAAATAAAACCCCAAAACCAAACCTACACCCAAAAAACCCTACCCAAAACCCTACAAACCCTAAACTCATATCTAACCATAAAAACCCCTAAAACCTAAAAAACCCTAAAACCTAAACTAAACCCAAAGAATGGAAAGAACAGCCCGGTGGGGACATCAACCATATGCTCAATCAAGATCTTGCGGTGGAGGGAAACTCGGAGGCGGCGATTATCTTAATGGTGGTGGGGGATCTGGAGGTGCTGGTGGATATGGAGGTGGTGGTCAGAGTAGTGGCGATTATGCAGGTGGGTGGAGCAACAGAGATTACAACTGTGGTGGTGACGGAGGGAGAGATCGAGGATATGATGGTGGATTCTACTACTCAAGAGGCCGAGGTGTTTTAGACGGGAACTAGAGAAATTGATGAACGGTTGATCCGATCTGCTACTTATGGAACTAAATCTTTACAGTAAAGATGATCTTAGTTATCTAGGGCTTTTAATTCACTCTATGTGTACTCAGTTTTTATCTATGTCATCGCTTTTTTCTTAGAAAACTTGGTGTGTTACTTGGTTGATGAAATCAAAAAGAAATGTTAAATATGAATTTTCTCTCTGTTAAAAAAAACAAAAACCCTAATCCCAAAACTAAAACCTAAACCCTTGACCAAAATCTCCTTAAACCTAAAACTAAAACCTCTAAACCCCTAAACCCTAAAACCTTAAACCCTAAAACCTAAACCTAAACCACAAAAACCACCTAAATCCTAAATAAACTAAAAACCCTAAAATCCCCCACACCTAAACCACAAACCCTAAACCACAACACTAAATAAACTAAACCTAAACCCTAAACCTAAAATAAAAAAACCCAAAACCACCTAAACCTAAACTAAACCTGAACTAAACCCTAACCTAAAATAAACCAAAACCTAAACTACAAAACTAACTAAAACCTAAAAAAAAAAACCTAAATATAAATATAATAAATAAAATAAAATAAAATAAAGCCAAACTAAAACCAAATCTAAAAAAAAAATAAAAAATAAAAAAATTAAAAAAATAAATTAAAACAAAATAAATTAATACTTAAATTAAACTAAAAAATAAAAAGATTAAAAATACTAAAAATAAAATAAACCTAAAATAAAATAAAATAAAAACTAAATAAAAACCTAAACTTAAAAAAAATAAACTATAAAACCAAAATAAATAAAAAAAATAAAACCCAAACCCTAAACTAAAAAAAAAAAAACCTAAAATAAAAAGAATAATTAAACCTAAACCTAAAATAAAATAAACTAAACTTAAACCTGGCTAAATTAAATAAAATAAAATAAAACCAAAATAAACCTAAAAATAAAGCAAATTAAAAGACCTAAACCTAAACAAAATAAAATAAAATAAATAAAATAAAAACCTAAACTAAATAAAACCTAAAAATAAAATAAATAAATAAAATTAAATCTAAATAAAATAAAATAAACTAAAACCTAGACCTAAACCTAAAAATGAAATAAAATAAAAAATAAAAATAAACTAAAATAAAATAAATAAAGACAAACTAAACTAAAAAAACCTAAATAAAAAAAACTAAAAATAAACTAAAACTAAAATAAAATAAAATAAAAACTAGATAAAAATCTAAACCTAAAATATAAACTTAAAAATAAAACCTAAAAAAATATAAAAAAATAAAACTTAAACCAAAAACTAAAAAAAACCTAAACCTAAAATAAAAATAAAATAAACTGAATAAAATAAACCTAAGCCAAAACTAAATAAACTAAACTACGATAAATAAAACCTAAAATTAAACTAAACTAAAATAAAAAATAAATAAATAAAAAAAAAGTAAACTAAAAAATAAAATAAAAAAATAAATGTAAAATAAAAACGTAAAACCTAAACATAAAAAAGAAATGAAAACCTAAAAATAAATGATAAAACCTAAACCTAAAAAATAAAATAAATATAAAACTCAATTAGAAAATAAACCTAATCCTAAACCTTAATCTAAACTAAATAAAATAAAATTAACTTAAAATAAACCTAAACATAAACTAAAAAAATTAATCTAAAATTAAACCTAAAATAAAAACCTAAAACATAAAGCTAAAAAATAGAATAAAAACCTAAACACAAACCTAAAAAAATAATTTAAAAAAAAATAAAACCCAAAAAAATAAAATAAAATAAAACTCAACTTAAAATAAACTAAACTTAATAGATAAGTAAAAACCTAAACTAAAAATAAATAAAACTTAAAATAAATAAACTAAATGAAATAAAATAAAAAATAAACCTAAATAAAAAAAACAAAATAAAGTCAAATAAATAAAAATAAACTTAATAAACCTAAACTAATTGGTTTACTTAATTTTAGAAATAACCCTGAACCCAATCCTAAACACTAAACCTAAATCCTAAACCATAAAACTAACCTAAACCTAAACTTACTCTAAACCTAAACCTAAACCCTAAACCTAAACCCTAAACACTAAACCCCACAAGCCTAAATATTATAACCTAAACCCAAACAATCCATAAACCCTAACCCTAACAACCCATACTTTAAACCCACAAACCTAACAAACTAACTACACCAAAAGACAAAATCGGGATAAGGTTTGAATTTGATTTGATTATATGATTTGTGGAAAGAAGATGTGGGGATAATCTATAATCCATTGGGGATTAAGCTCAAATTAACTTTAATTTATTTTTATTTTAATTGATGTGGAAGCATATCTGCTAGAGATATAGGCTCAAGTCCATTGGGGATCAAGTATATGAACCTTCCACTGGGAAGAGGGTTTATCCAGGGATTGGGATTTGAGTTTGATTTCATAGATTTGTTTGGGGATGTATTCTGGGATAATAATTTGGTTGGATTTTTTTGATTTAGACTCTACTAGGGGAGTTGGTTTAATTTTTGAGGTTAGTTTTGAATTTGATTTTTTTGACTTGTAAATATGATTTGGGGCTCCACTGGGAGAAGAGTGTGATTTAACTCCTAGGAAAATCAAAGTTTAATTTAATTTTGAGTTAATGTATGACTCAATGATGGTGTGTGATAGACCCAGAAGGGGTTATATTAGCCTTGACCTACCAGTTTACAAATCCAAAGGGATAGTCTACACAATGGGGTAGAGCTAGCCTAAGGGGTTTTCTTTTGATTAACAGCTGGTAGGAAGATAGTAGACTTACATCTTCCAAAGCGAGGAACAATCGGTGACTTGGTGGATGCACAACCAATCGAACTTGACCTAGCACTGAGGAATGTCAGGGGACTTATATCAACTCAAAAGTACGCAGAATTAATTTTATCTTAATTTCATGTGATTTGATATGGTTTATTTGGATTAGTTTTATTTTGATTTGAGGGCATATCCACTGGGGATGTGATATAGATCAAATTTGATAGATTTAATTTATGAATCATGTCGGTGTATGATGGACCAACTGAGAAGGGCTATATCAAATTTGTCCTACTTCAGATTTACAAATCCAAAGAAATGGTCTACTGGTTGAGGGGTAGATCTAGCCAACCTAAGGGGTTTCCTTTCAATGTATATGCATGAAGAAGGTTTAGCAGACTTACATCTTCTAAAGCAGGGAACAACCGCTAGGGTGACTTGTTGGTTGCACAATAAATTGAACCCCACTTAAGGGTGACTACTGAGTGAATGTCGCTGGGGACTTATATCAACTCAAGAGTAGTTAGGCGATTCCTATAGGGAGTTTTGTTGATAATTCCCTAAAAATATGATGACTGCTTAAGAAAAGATATGACTAGGGGTGTCCTCCTAATCAACAAGTGAATATATATTTTATTTATATGTTTACATGGACCCTATTGGTGTGCGAGGGCCCACAGAGAAGGGGTTATATCACTAATCTCATTTACTAGACCAAGAGAATGCATCCACAGACAAATTCTCTAACCGGGGTGGTTACTAGGAAAGAACTGTCCCTATAGTAACCAGGTAGTGTCTAAATGGGGTCACAAAGGATGTGATATGAATATAGTGCTCATAAGTGAGGTCTAAGGCGTTATCACGAGCCCAAAAAAGAAACCTATAGGTGTATGGTGTCAACTCAAGATGAAAGCGTAAACTTACATCCATGAGTGGGATGCTGCGAACCAACCAACCTATGTGTGTATCATGAGTATTAATCATCATAGTGAGAACCAACTAATCTAATGTGATTATTGATGTAAAATGATCAATCTAAGAAAGCATGTAGTCTTACAACTTTTAAGCGACGATCATCAAGATAGTCATCATGGGTAGATAGGTGCTATATCGACCTAGAGGGACTACTAAGTGGGTTGCCCAGAAGGACTAGACCGACATGAAGCAGTCAAGAGGGAACATGCCACAAGGAGAATTATCTAAAACTTCAAATATACTCAACTCAATTAGTGCACAAAGGCTAATCTAACAAGAAAGCATAGTAAACTCACATCCTCTTAAATGAAGCAAACATGAGGTAGCTTACCAGCCATGTAGTAAGGCCTACCAAACTAACAAGGCGGTCGTCGCTGTGCAATGGCCAAGTAAGGAAGGAAAGTGTAGCATACTTACATCCTCCAAAGCAAGAAAACCACCTGAGTAACACACTAGTAGGGTAGCGTCAGCCAACTAGCATTCTTGAGTGAGTCTTTGGGGGCATTATCTCAACTCAGAGTAGTCTGAGATGAAAGATATGTGTTTATTTTATTTGTTTGTGTGCAGTTCATATTTGTGTTGTGTCAATGAAAGATTTGATGCCGTTCGGGCTCCTTACACCTTCCCTAAACACATCATGGTGAATTCACAAATAAGAATACTTTCAACATGAAAGAGATTGAATTAGATAAGGAATTTTAATTGATGATAATTATTTTCAAATATGATTTATAATATTATTTTAAGTAGAGCCTATTGATTGGAAGCATTGGATGCTATCCATTATGATTAATAAGCTGATAAGATCCTTCTTGGTAGGCCTTCTCTATGGCAAAAGGGCCTTCCCAAGTGGGTTCAAACATGCCTCCCATCTTACGATGGGAAATAATCAATCTCCTTGGAACTAAAATATGCTCTCCTACTTGAAAAGTTCTAGGACAGACCAACTTATTGTGCGCTTGAATCATTTTATCTTTATACATCAAGAGCTTTTGTCATGCCCACAAGTTTCTTTTCTCCAATCCTTTGAGCTCTTCTAACTGCAACTTGGCATTTTGTTCTATTGTGATCTTTCTACCTACACCTATCCTTAGTGATGGGAGTTCAACTTCTGATAGTAGAATAGCTTCAGAACCATACACTAATGAAGAAAGGTAGGCGAGTTGGAGCTCTATATGGTGCTAAGCCCAAAAACTTCAAATATCATGCCATTATTGCTTGTTATTGTCAGTGTCTTCTTTAGTATTTGGATGAGAATTTTGTTGAAGGCTTCTCAAAAGTTGTTTTCCCTCGATTAGTTGATGGTAGAGTATCTCCAATCTATGCTATGTCTCTAGGCAATGTTGTTGAACTTAGTGCTCTTGAATACAGTACCATTATCAGATATAATTCGTTGAGACACTACGAACCTATATATACTATGGTTCCTAAAATACTAGAGCACATGCAGAGCTGTGACCTCTTTGAATGAAATCAACTTCGCCCATTTGGAAAAGTAGTTAGTAGTAGTTAAGATGAATCGATGAGCCTTGGAAGAAAGAGGATCAATTGGATGCACTATGTGATTCCCAACACTAATGGCCATGAGGCCAATGTAGGATGTAGAATGTTGGGTGGTTGGTGAAGGACCACACCATGTATTTGACATTGGTGGCATCGCCCCGTATCCATGTAATCTTTGATCATTGGACTAGTAGTATCCTAGTCTCTTGATTTTGGCTTTCACCTTCAGACCAGAATGGTTGGCTCCACATAATCCTGAGTGTACCTCAATCATGATCTTATGGGCTTTGTGCTTGTATAAACAATGTAACCACATATGATTGAAAGACTGCCGTTACAAGACACCATCCACAAGAGCGTAGAAAAGTGCTCTCTATTTCATCTGATGGGCTTAAGACTTCTCTTGAGATAGTTTTCCTTTATTTAGGTAATCCATGAATGGTTGCCTCCAATGTAACTCATCATCCTTCTTGGTAATGGAAACCTCCCCTTTAAGAGAGTACTTTTTGATGAGTTTAATATCAATAAGGGATAAGACTTATCTATTTTGGACCTTTATTGATATGAACTCATCCTCCGGACATGCCAACTCCTTGGAAAGCTTGGTTAATGCATACGCTATGGCGTTATCACCTCGAGGAATCTTATAAATGGTAACCGTTGGGATTTGGGCCAATAAATCCATGGTGTACATATTGTAGTGATGGAGCTTGAGCTTTATAATTATATAAGACCCAATGATTTGGTTGATAACTAGCTGAGAATCCTCGAAGATATTGATGTTCTAGATGCTTAGAGTAACGACTAATTCTAGACCAGCAATCATAGGCTCATATTTTGCTTTGTTTTTTTGTGCAAGGATTGGATAGATGATGTGAGAATCTCATCATATTGTAGTCCACAGTTAAGAGAACTATTCCTACCCCTGCCTTTTCTTGAATAGTAGATTATGATTTTTCTCCTCTTTGAGAGGAAGCTGCATCATCAAAGTATATCCCCCACTCGTGAATGCTAGTATCCCCTAAGTTCATGATTTGTTCATCGGGGAGATCATCACTAAGCAGAGAGTCAGTAGGAAGTGGGTGTGCTACTAAGAAATCCACTAGCACTTGTCCTTTCACCGCATGGAGGGGTACGAAAATAATGTGAAATTGTGAGAGGATCATAGACCATCATGCCTACCATCCAGATAGCGTCATCCATGTCATGAGATACTATAGTGAATTGATCCTAAAGATTAATTTCACCTTATGAGAAACCATGTAGTGTTGTAGCTTTTGGGATGCAAAGATTAAGAATAAGCAATGCATCTCAATGGGTGGATAATTAGCCTTAGTAGGGATTAAATAATAACTGAGGTAGTATTGTGCATTTTCCTTCCCTTTGTCATTAGCATGGGCCAACAAAGCACCAAAGGAGTCACCTAGCGCAGTAGTATAAAGTATGAGCGACTTCAGATAGGCATTAGGCGGTGATGCCATCAGGAAATGCTTGATGTCTTCAAAGGCATGCTCACACTTGTCAAGTCACTTGAACTTGGCATCCTTTTTGACAAGTGCTGAGAATGGCTGACACCTTCTTGATAGGTTGGATATAAAGCATCTTAGATACAATCCCTGGAATGATCGAGTTGAGTTAAACTTTTAGGGGTGGAATTTCTAATATCTTCTTAATCTTCTCTGGATCAATTTTGATTCTGGTGTTTTAATCTAAGGAATTTCCACTCGAATGCACACTTCGTTCATTTTAAGGTTAAATTATTTTAACTTGTTCAAAAGCTACTCTCAAACCAAAGTGATGGTCCTCCTTTTCTGTACTTTTGACCACAAGTTCATCGACATAGCACTCGACTTGATGATGAATGAGTTTGTCGAAGATTCAAGTCATAGCCCGCAGGTGTGTACCATTGGCATTTTTAAGGTTGAAAGGCATGACCTTATAGCAATAGATTCCGATCGGGGTTCTACAAGTAATGTTTCTTTTATCTATAGGGGCCATCTTTATTTGGTAATATCCAGAAGAGCCATCCATGAAAAAGAAGACTGTATGAGATGAGGTAATGTCCACCATCAGTTCTGGAATTGATAGTGGAAATTCATCTTTTGGACATGCATTATTTAAATCCCTAAAATTGACGTATATGTGAATTTGACCATTCTTTTTTTAATTGGGACGATGCTGGCTAACCAGGTAGGGTATTTTTTTCTCAAATGAAGCATTAGTTTCTTGACTTCAAAATGACCTATTATTCTATGTCTAATTGAATCTAGGAGCTTATTTGATAGGGTTGGCAGTAAGCTCTATTGTTAGTTTATGTACCACTACATCAGAAGCCAATCTAGGCATCTCTTCATAACTCCATGCAAAGTTGTCTTTAAACTTAGTTAATAGCTTAACTTAGTCGTTAGTTTCAATTTCATTCAACAAAGAACTGATGTATGTTGGGCATAGATCTCCATCAATTCTTAAGTTAATTTCCTTGAGCTCATCGATGGTTGACTTGATCTCTTCTTCAAACTCTGGCGGTGCATTTTTGACTTCAAAATCATCTAGATCATCTGAAGTTTCTAAGCACAGCTCCTCATATGATTTAATGTGATTTGAAAATAACCTCGATTCAAATGAATGGTGATGACTAAGTAGTAATAGTCATCATCATACTCTTGTACCAAATCCTAGTCCCGATCTTGATTGATAGCTTTTGCATTGGTTCTTCCATATTCTTTCAAAGTAGTCTCACCTGTGCTTTGACCAATTATGTGGGATTAACCCTTTCTTTGCTAAATTATGTGCACAAGGCAAGTACCAATCAAAAGGTAATTCTATTGACTTTTTATAAGAATCATCCTCAAGTTTTACATCAAATTCTTGAATTGAGGATGATACTCCCAGAAAGAACCTCTGAGTCTTCACACTTATGAATGACTTATGGGATTCTTTAACTACCAAACTCTCAAATTTTAAGAGGAAAGTAGGGTTAAAGGTTCCCAGCCTAGCTTGTTTACATATAGACTTGGATACATTAATGCTTTGCTTTGGAGATCTTCATCGCTATCTTGTTCAAGTGTCACCTCAAGGGAATCTACTCGAAGAGTTGGTGGTGTGCTAACCATATAAGACTCATCCTATGAACTAGATTCAGTATATGGATAGCAGGTGTACTCACGCTAGGACATATATTTTATTGGTGGCCAATAAGAAGGTTTTCACCCATGGGGACTCTGGCCTCTTCCTCTACAGTGGAGATCGGTCATCCTACCCATATGTTTGAATGGAATAATGAACTATGGGTGGAATCTAAATCGTTCCATTTCCTCTTCCAAGTCTATTTTACGCTCCCCATATTTTCTTTTTTGTTTTCTCTTTCTTTTCTTTTCTTTCTTTTTTCATTTATTTTAAACTTTGGCCAAGTTCACGAGAATAGACTTGTTGATTTTGAGGGAGGTAGTAAATCATATATGACCTGAATTATAAATGGCTTGAGATCTCCTTTGACACAGTAGACGATTCCACCTCTCACAAACTTCATAAATTGATGTAGAGAGGATGAAACTATGTTGTTCTCATGTATCCATGGCCTCCCAAGCAAAGCGTTGAAATCTATATCATAGTCTATAATGTGAAACTTGGCTTCAGTCTTCCAATCATTTATCTCTAAGGGAAACACAATGGAGCCTAAGCCATTGGCCTTACTTCTAGAGTCTTTCAATCTTCCCATCTTAGACGAGTCTTTTTTGACACTAATTCATCCCTAGTCATAAGACACTTCTAACAATTAGGTAAACACTTAACCTAAGCCTAAGGACTTAGAAGGGTTAACCATAGGATTAAGTTTTGCTTTAGGGATTAGGATAATCCACCTACTCTACAATCCAAACCCAATCCATGTTTACCTTCTCAAACCAAACCTCAAGTTCAATTCAAACATCAAATTCCAATCCAAATCCAAACCCAAATTCCAAAACCAAGTGATTGAAGCCCATGATCAAATCCAAACTTCAAACCCTTCCAAAGATATATGACCTATCCCTTGGACTTAGCCAAAAATCCAAATCATTCCAAAAAATAATTAATTTTCTCATAATAATTAATTTATATCTTCAATTATCTTAAATATAAATTGAATATACATTCAAATGATCAAAAATCAAACTAAATCAAATTAAACCCTTCCTAAGCCATATGACCTATCACGTGGACTTAGCCAAATCTTAATCCAAATCAAGTCAAACTCAATTGATTTTCTTACAAATTAATCATATTTTCAATCATCTTCACAAATTTAAATGAAATATACATTTAAATCATCAAAACTAAATCAAACCAAATCAAAATCCAAAAAACATGACCCAACTTCGTGGACTTAGCCAAATTCCTTCATTCCAAAACCCAAATTCAATTGATTTTCTCATGAATCAATCATACCTTCAATCATATTCACTAATATAAATGAAATCTACTTCATCAAACCAAAACAAATTCAACCTAACTCAAACACAACTTAACCCTTTTGACTTGAAATGTTCAAATGAACCAAAACTATTTGAACCCAAACCAATTGCAATTGAAATTATATATCAATCCCAAATCCATATAAAACTCAACTAAGTCAAACTCAACCCAAAATTAAGCCAACTAAACCCAATTGGTCCACTTAACCCAAAGTGGCCAATTTAACCTATTTGAGCCAAGTTCTAATCCTACCCAAATTGGATTGAACCAAGCCCATCTAAACCTCCCATCATGATTATTGATCACCTAAGTTGATCAATTATCACAAAAAAGTCAAGTCAACTTGGTCATTTGACCAAGTCAACCCCTTAAGCCATATGAATCCAAACTAGCCAAATTGCAACCTTTGCCAAATCCCTTGAAACCAATGATTCATAATAAATCAAAATAAATATTTGAATATGACTTGACCTTCAATTTAGTCAAACCAAACCCAATTGGCCCTCTTGACCCAAGTTGACGCAATTTGTCCTAAAAGACCAAATTGGGTCAAATAAAAATATAAACCAAATTGATTACAACCAAATGGCTCAAGTTCATTCCAAATTGATTGTTGAACTTGACCAAAGCTATGAATGGTCCATTGACCTGAGTCTAAATTGACCTAAAGGTTCAAGTTGGACAAAATCAAATGAAATCCAAATTAATTGTAACCAAAGTCGACAATTATCTTCAATTGGTCAACTAAACCCAAACCAACTTGGCCAATTTGGTCAAATTGGTCAACTTCCATTTGACCCAAATGAATTCAAATAAGCCAAAATCAAATCTAAGATAAACTAAACAAAAAAAATTGAACCAAAATAACCCAAATGATCATATGAACTTGACCCAACCCTTGGTTTGACACAATTTGACCAATTGGTCAACTTGACCCAACTTGACCAATTGGTCAACTTGACCCAACTAATTTGACCTAAATGAGTCAAATTGAGCCAAACTAAAATCAACTCCAATTGACTTGAAACTTGGGCTAACCCACTTTTGGCTCATTTCAAATCTTCCCAAAATCAAATCCAATGCCAAATGATCATTCTACCCTTAGGTCAAGGACATCACATGAGACAAATCACCCATGTAAGTGGTCATTACCATTCCTTGGCCACTTGGTACTCTTCCAATGGTCCACCTAGGCACCTAGGACATTTTCCAACCTGACCAAAGGGGGGTTGGGTTGCCCATGACCCATGGGTGGTGAAATCACCTCACCCTCCCCATTGGAGCATTTTAAACCCATAAGACACCCATGATTCCTCCTTGGTAGCCACTTCCAACTAACCAAGCTAACTCACCTCCCTTCCACCCATGACACCTTGAGATGGTTGGACAACCACTAGAAGTCAAACCTGATCCCACCATCCGATCAAGATGAAGGGGGGTATACACCCCCTTGTTTCAATTCAAACACACAAAAAATCATTCCTCAGAGCCCTAGCTACCCAATACGAGCTATTAGAGTTATTCCCTAAGCTCTCAAGCTCGTTCCTCGATCAAAAAATGCCACTCCCATCTGTCCCAAAATAGGACACTCCCATTTTTGAACAAACTTCCCCATTTCTCCATCAAACTCAAATTAACTTTGAACACACCTTCCCTAGGCCTCATCAAGCAAGAACGAATCATTTGAGGAATTGATCCAATTGCTACTCGACATGGCTTCATCTCCACTAGATGAAGCTTCCTCAATCGTTTGAGCCGCTAGTCTTAAGCTCCGATAAGGTATGCTTCCATAACCGATCCTTAGGAAAAAATAGGTTGGAGCTTTTTGAAGAAAGCTTGCATCTTGTGTGATCTTGATCGTTTGTTCCCCATCGATCGATGTCGTTAAGGTGTGGGATTCTTTTAAAGTTGATCTATGCTCGGGTAAGCTCAGATCAAGTGAGCAATGGTAGACAGACTCCATTCTCCCGGTAGTTGATCGCGTCCATTCTGATCAGAATGGGGTATAGAATATAGATCGATTTGATTTAACTCTATTAAGCGTGGGATTAATGTTCGTCGATCTTAGATCGAAGGTGACGACGGATGAGAAAGCGATCCACCACCATGAGCCGAGTCGGCTAAGTTTTAAGTAGCCAATCCATGACTCCGCGTGGAAAGCTCGAAGTGCCATGGTGCCAACATGATTAGGCTTTAGTTAGGCTTAATTAATCATTCTTAATGATTGAAACTTCTAAAAATTATAAAAAAATCATAGAGAAATAAAAAAATAAAAATAAATACTCATTTAATAGGTATTTCAGAGGAGAATTAATTAAAAATGATCTTAACTAATTTTGAATAATAATTAAAGTTTAATTACAAATTTAATTAGCTTCATTACTTTTTAATTACTTGAGAAATTAATTCTAATTTTTGTGAGATAATTTAATGGGATGACCTCTGCCTCCTATGATTTTCTTGGGATTTATTGCTCACTTAATTAAAAAAATTGACTAATTAAACCTCAATTACTCTTTTAAGTTAATTGATTAACTAATCCCATGAACAATAACAAATTGGTTAATTAATTTTATTAATCATTGTTCAATAGTAAATGAACTAAGGAATAGGGTTGGGACCCCTTTCCCTATGTTCATTTCACCTTTTCTTAAAATGAAATTAATTAAGATTTAACTAATTAATTAAATCAAATTGAAATCATAATCACATCAGACCTTAATTAATTAAATCATGGGGCAGATCTTTAGTTATTTAATAACTTAAAAGAGTTTAATGAAATTATGGTTAGTTCACATGTGAGAGAAAACAATAAGAGTAATTAATTAAGTCCCTTAATCTAATTACCTATTAATCTTGAGCCAATTGCATTAGGCCCATTTTATTTCCTATGATCATTGTAAGTTTATTTTCCATGCATATCATGTTGGCTCATAATTATTTAGTTAATTACTTTAAGGTGACATTAGTAAGGGTAATTAATTCATCTAATTAAGGGTTCTTAATTATCCCATAAAATCAACTTAATTACATTCCCTAAGTAAAATCAAATCACTAATGTGGGAATGGGTTTAAAATAGTGATTTCTCTTCTCCTCTTTAAATCAAATAAAATCCAAAACTTAATTAATAAAGATGCTTTGGTTTGCTTTAAATAATCTTATTTGATTTGATTATCTTTAAGAACTACTTTGGTTGAATGAATGACATGCTTATATTTGGTTGTCCTCATTCCAATCAAGTTAAATTTGGTATGTAATTTGATTTCATGCATCCATCTTTTCAAAATCAAGTAAAATAAAAGGGGTTTCCTCTATGTAAGCTTGCATGTGTTGATTTAATTTAATATATGCGTGACTAATATTAGTATTAAATCTAAATGTATTTTTCAAAAGATTATAAGTGAATAATAATGTGTTATGATGCTGGTTATAAATACATAAGAAATGCATGTGCTTATAGCTTAAGTGTATAAATGTTGAGTTCACTTTCCTCTATTCATGTGTTGAATTATATAAGATTGGTAATTCATATATAGTCGGACATCCAGGAAACATGACTAGCCCCAGAGGTCATTTGATTACCTCACTTCCCTAGTTTGTTCCTTGGTTGATGAAATTGAAATTAGAAATGTTGAATCTAAATTTGCTCACTGTTAGAAAAAAAACCAACAACCCTAAACCTTAAACTAAAACCTGAACACTAAACCTAAAACCTAAACCCTAAATCCTAAACCCTAAACCCTAAAAATTGTAAATCATAAACCCTAAACCCTAAATCATAAACCCCAAGCCAACAAAAAAACTCTAAACCCTAAACAATAAACCCTAAACCCTAAACCCTAACCCTAAACCTAAATCCCTAAAACCTTAAACCCTAAAACCTAAACCGTAAACCTTAAAAACCTAAACCTATACTAAATAAAACCTAAAAATAAAATAAAAAATAAACCTAAATCTAAATAAAATAAAAACAAAATAAAATAAAATTCTAAACCTAAACCTAAACCTAAAAATAAAATAAAATAAAAATATAAACTAAAATAAAATAAAATAAATAAAAACATAAACAAAACTAAAAACCTAAATCAAAATAAAAAAGAAAATAAACTAAAAAGACATAAACCTAAATCATAAACTTAAAAAATAAATAAATAATAAAATCCCTAGAAAACCAAAAAAACTCCCTAAAGGCCTAAACCTGACCCTAAACTCTGGCCCTCCTGAGCCCTAAACCTAAGACCCTAAAACCCTAAACTAAGATCAAGATCTAAACCTAAACCTAAAATGCTACCACTCTAAACCTGAACCCTACTCCACAGGCTGGGACCCTGGGCTTTCAGATCTGACCCCAAACTAGGCCAAAATAAATCTACTGATCCTGAGCTGACCCTGAGCCACTAACCCAAAACCCATAACCTTACCCTCACCTAAAGACCCTAGGCCCTGAGCCCTACACTCTACCCTAAACCTAAACCTAAACCTAAACCCTAAACCCTGACCAGCACAAAATTCCTAAACCTCATCCAAACTCCTCAGCTCCTCTCTCATTTTGGGCTTTTTGGTTCCCCTGGGTGGATTGGCGTTCTCGGTATTTGGCCTCTGCTTCTCTCACTGGCCATTCGGGCTCCTCTGTGATGTCCTTAGGTAGAGCAATGGCGGAGGCTCTCGTCTCTGTGAATCCGGCCCGTCGCTCTCGCGTGACACCGACTTTGTTCTCGACTCTGGTTTTCTAGATTGATTATTGCACTGTTAATGCTTCGTTAAATCATTCAAAGATGCTTTATGTAGTAAGATCCCTAGCTCAAATGCTTTAGTTAATCTCATTTCAACTTCTTATCATGGATTGCCGGCAGTAATGTGTTCTGATTAGGATGTTGAGAAACTTGCTAAGCCCTTCGAGTTCCCTTTGGTGGGTAAATTCTCCCTTAGATGCCCAACTCTTGATAACATTCGCACTTTCTATCATAGTTAAAAGTTAATGGGTTCTTTCTCTATTAGGCTGATCGATCCCCGTCACATTCTTATTCAACTTTCTAATGATTTAGATTACTCGCGGGTTTTTGCTCGTCATTCTTGTTTTGTGGATAATTGTCAAATGCGGCTACTGAAATGGTCGCCCCTATTTGATGTCAAAGAAGAATCTCCCATTGTCCCTCTTTGGCTTTTTTCCATCTTGAATACATTATGTCACTCATCAAGTTTTGTTTGCTGTTGGCGGCCTTTTTGGTAGACCTCTCCAAATAGACCAAGCAACGGCCAATAGATCTAGGCCATTTGTCACTCGTATTCTTGTTGAGATAGACATCACAAAGAAATATCCCAAAGAGGTTTGGATTGGCTCTGAAAAATTTGGATATAGTCAAAAATTAATTGAAAATTTTCTGTTTTACACACACTTTGCAAGATTCACGGACCGACTCAGTTGCTTTGTGCTTCATCCTAATCTCGGAAAAATTTATCACGAATATGACTACCATTAATGGAACTTCGGAAAACCAATACTCTAGCATATGCCTAAAGATACTCAAAAGAACCTCTCCCCTACACCTCCTCTTGATCTATCTAGTGGCAAACAATCGACCTTGGTACTAAAACAACCAATGAGGGGTGTGATATTACCAATGGAAATTTACCTAACTTCACCCCTGCTTGTAATAATCTAGTTTCCCACGATAGCTCTTTGCTTCATTTAAATCTTGAAAATCTGAATGGTAGCCTTATTGGACACCCAATTAAATAATTTGAATGGGAATCATATAATAGACCAAATAATGAACCTATGGTTTGAGAACATATTGAGAAAGATATTTGTATTACGAATGGTGCCACTTCACATCTATTTCCCTTGAGTGATATCAATTGATCCCAATTTCTCATGCTCTACTCTGGAAGAAGGTGAAATCTCCTCTTCTAAATCATTGATAGATTCTTCTACTATTAGAACCCATAAATCAATCTCTTTTCGATGGAGATAATTTGGATTTTGAGAGACCCTTTCAAATTTTTAAAAACAAAAAACCCTTCAAAGAAAAATTTTCTAATAATAACCTCTCTAGAATCACTCGTTCTTCTTCCACCCCACACAAGTAATGCGCCATCATTTCTCTCCTCTCTTTCCTTTCTCTTTTTTTACTTTTCCCTTTTGGTTGTCCCCTTATGATTAATTTTCTTATTTGGAATATTCAGGGTTGTGGGTCTCTTCATAATGTGTTAGGAGTCTTTTGTGTTCATAATATCAAGTTACTTGTTCTTATTGAACCTTTCATTAATTCTTCTAAGATTGCTTTTGTCATTTAGATCCCTTGGTTTCATAATTTCTTCTTCAATCTTAATAATAAAATTTGGTGCTTTTGGCACAACTCCATCACCATTTCCATCATTGATGATCTTGACCAATTGGTTAATGTCAAAATCTCCTTAGGTGACTTATCGGCTTTTGGCTCTTTTATCTATGCCTCTTGTAAATGGTAGGAACATCCTTTGGAATCACTTATGCACCTTAGCCTCCCGGCTAACCTTCCCGGTTGGTTGGAGGTGATTTCAATACTATCATAGTTTTGAAAGAAGGGGAGGATGTTCTCTAACCTTCATTCCATGGAGGACTTCTCAAATATGATCCATGATTGCAATCTGATCGACATTGGTTTCACTGGGTCTAACTTCACGTGGTATAACTCTAGGATTTGGCAGCATCTTGATAGGGCCCTCTTTAATTCTCTTTGGATAAATCAATAGTCTTCTACCACTATTGAGCATTTGAGTAGAACTTTGTCTGACTATGCTCCTCTCTTGATTTCCTTCAATAATCCCCCCCAAACCCGTCTACTCCCCCTCCTTTTAGATTTCAAAACATGTGGACCCAACATAGTGACTTCGTCACCTATCACATTGGATGGCCCTATTTTCCGGATAATTACTGTTAAAGGTATGACTCATGGCTTAAGCTCAAAAGACTTAAACAAAATCTTAATTGGTGGAACAAATACATTTTTAAAATCTTTTCACAAATCTTAAAGTTATGGAACAAGAGGTTTGTTCTCTTGAAGATCTTGTCTCAAGTGATCCAGTAAACTTGAGGAGTCGAACATTGCCAAGAATAACTTGTTTAATTATCAAAACATGGAAGAAACCTATTGGCATCAAAAAGCCACAAGCAAACATATTGTTGAAGGTGACAGAAACACCAGGTACTTTCATGCCATTTGTAATAAACGGAAAGCCTTAAACTCGATTAAGAAAATTAAGAACTCTAATGGTGAATGGATAACCAATAACAATGATATTAAGGATTCTGTCATTCATCATTTCCAAACTTTATTAAATTCTAAGCCGTTGCTAGATACTTTATCAAACACCCATCTTATTCCTTCTATGATTAACAGTGAGGATAATCATTTACTCACTATGTGTCCAGAAGAGGAGATTAATACTCTTAAGAACATGAACACTACATTGGCCTTGATGGCTATATGACCCACTTCTTTCAGCACTGTTGGCCATTTATTAAAATTGATTTAGTTAATGTTGTTATTGATTTCTTTGATGGCAATCCCATTCCCAAATACTTTTCAAGCACTTCTATTGTCCTTATTCCCAAAACTAATAATCCACGAATCTTGGCGTTTTAGAGATTAGTCTTTGCACCTTTTTCAAAAACTCATTGCTAAATTAATAAATAATAGGCTTAGCCCTTTGCTTCCTAAAATCATCTCCCTAATCAAACTGGTTTTAAACATAGAACAATATCGGATAATATTCTTCTTGCTCAAATGGTTCATGACATTGATATCAATTCTAGAGGAGGCAACATCTTATTCAAACTGGACATTGCTAAAGCCTTTGATAATCTCTCATGGGACTTTCTCTTTCAAATCTTGAATTTGTTTAGTTTTTTTGATAGTTTTATCCAGATTATAAAAAGATGTATCATGAATGTTTGGTTTTCAGTTATCATGAATGGTGAGTCCATTGGTTTCTTTCCTTCTAGCCATGGTTTGAGGCAAGGACTATCACCTTCTCTTTTTTTATCGCTATTGAATACCTATCAAGGAGCGAATGATCTTTTCACTAATAACCTAATATGTCTTTTAAAACTCATGGAGGTTTCCCTATTTCTCATCTTAGCTTTGATGATTTCATTATCTTCTTATGCGGTTCCATTCAACATGTTAAAACCATCAAGAACCTTCTAAATGATTTTGGTAAAGTTAGTGGTCTTTTTCTTAATGAAGGAAAATGCGTTTTATTCCTTCAACTAAGATTCCTCTAATAGACTTAACCAAATATCCAAAATTACTAATTTTAAGCAAAATCAACTCCTCTTAATTACCTTGAGCTCCTTTTAAAGGCCAAAAAGATCACACCTTTTGATGATCTAATTCAAAAAATTTCTAACAAAATTTTAGTTTGGGAATTTCATTTACTCTCTTTTGGTAGGCTTACCTTGATCAAGAGCACTCTAAATTCCATGCCCATATACCTTCTTCAAACCATTGTGCCTACCAACTCTACCATAAAGAATTGGCGTCTCTTAAACAAATTCTTAGGGAACCAATACATCCTTTAAAAGAATGCACTTGGTCATCTTGGTCTAATAGTTGTGGTACTCTTGAAGAGGGAGGTTGGGATGTAAATCCATCAAAGAAGTTATCCAATGCCTTCTCCTACAAACTTTGGTGGAACTTTAGGAGCAAAAAATAGTCTTTGGGTGAATTTCATGACTTCTAAATATTTCCGGGTAAACATCCTCTCATTTGTCCTTTCCTTTAAATGTGATTCTCTTGTGGAGAAGACTTTGTTCTCAAATGGGATAGAATCCTTAATTTTTTTGGGGCATAAACTGCAATTCTTTTTTTAGCAAGAGCTGGAGTGGTTTGGATCCATTGATGACTTACTTTACACTCACTCCACCTTTTATTAGAGTTAATTCATTCGGCAAAACCACATGTGGAACACTAGTAAGATTCGATTCTATTCCTTCCACTTTCTTAAATATGATTACTAGTATTCCTATCACTCCTAACAATCATGATCAGATTATCTTTAAGTTATCTCATAATGGGGATTTCAACCTTAAAAATGTGTGGATTCACATTAAAGACAATTAGGATTCTTCTATTTTGTTCTCCAAAATTTGGAATAACAATATCCCCTCTTCTTACTCTGTTCTTACTTGGAGTATCCTAAAAAACTTTATTCCTGTTGACTCTTTATTATGGGGTAAAGGGTTTTATTTACCCTCTAAATTTCAATGTTGTTCCCATATTGAGAATGTTAACCATGTTTTTGTTAATGGGACTATTGCCTCTAAAATTTGGATTTGGTATGACAATCTATTCAACACTATCAATTTTAATTATTCTTTTACTTTATATCAACTTCTTGAAGTTTACTTTGACAATGCAATTAAAGGTCATATTAAAATCATAATCGCCATTACTCTTATTTGGTTCATATGGATGGACGAAATGAAACTAAACATCGTGGGATTAGTATGAATCACATGAGGATTATTCTAGAACTAAAATAAAATTTGTGACTTATTTAAAGCCAATTTAATTCCATCACAAACATTTTAAAGGCTATAAATCGTAGTTAATAAGCGGGCCTCAACCTTCCAGGACAGTCTTCTATCGAAATGATAGAATGGTTTTGGAAAAATCTTGATCATATTATTAAAATTATCACTAATGGCTCGTCTCTCATAATGGCTCGGTTGTGGAGGCATTTTCAGATTCTAAGGGTATTGCTCTATGTGCATTTGCTTATCCCCTTATTTCCAGCTGTCCCTTATCTTGAGCTTATGGGTCACAAAGCTCTAGAAATTTGTCTTCAAAATGCGGCTCAATATTTGGATAGAGGTGGGCCTCTTCTTGATTGACCTTTTGACTTCTACCAATATGAGCAACGCTTGTTTGTACTACCTCCTCAAGCAAACTAGGGCTCTTCTCTCTCTTGAATTTTACCATCACTCATGTTTGGCATGAAGGTAGCTGTCTTGATTACCTTGCAAATGGGTGCGAGATTAAAGTATCATCCTCTTTAATCAATTTTATATTACCCAAATACGCATGGTGCAGTTAACTTGGACAAGCTTCCTTACCTCAGAATCTAACTCTCCTCTTCGTCTCTCTTTTTTTTGGTTTTCTGGTTTTCTGTTCCCTTATGTTCTAACTCTCCTTGACATTTTCTTTTACTTCTGGGAGTTATATTTTACTTCATTTTTGTTCATGAAGAGGACATTTGGTTTTTTTGCTGATACTTATCATCCTCGATGTTGTTTTTCTTTGGAACGGACCCCATTCATCATGCCATTTCTGTTTGACAAGGTTTCTTTGGTGGGATCTTCTTTGTGGGGTGCTTTCTTCCTTTCTTCCTCCCGCTATCGATGTTCTTTGCGGCTTTCTCATAGGTTACGACCTTCTTACCCTTAATGGTGACTTAAGTTGCAATAGTTGCTCTAATGGGAGTGACTCTCTGATTGCCCGAATTATTTTTGGCTGGGTTGCCGCTCATTTCTAGGTGGCTGTGAATCATATCTATCTTTGTTTATATTGTAATCCACATCTATTGTTGTCTGTTACCTTCTTGGATTGGAGTGCCTTTTCTATTAGTGTACTATAGTCGATGTTTTATTCTTTGCTTTAAGACTTTGGATGTTTGTGGATTTGGTTTATCTGATTAGCTATTTCTAGGCTACTGTCTTAACCTGCTATAATATCCCTTTTAGTGCTATTAGTATTGTGCAGATCACTATGCCTTATCAACTGTTCTACTTGATCATAAACTATGGTTGGTATACTCTCAATGACTGTTATTTTGGCAAGCCTGTGGGGTATTTCTCCAAGGATTGTGGGCTGAATAGGGATATTGTTCTTTCTTTGTTATGAATGTTCCTTATGTGGTGAGGCGATTTGGTTCCTTGAGGCTTACATCAATCTTGATGTCTCTGGTTTTGTTTTCCGTAGAGCTTGGATTTTCTCAATGGATCATTATCACGCATTTCTTGTGATTATGGGTAATTTTGTATTCACGATTTTGGTTTTCTGTTTTCCTTGTCCAGCAAGATGCCAACATCTAGATTATTGTTTGTCCATGCTGTGGTCTTCTCTCCATTTGTTATGTTGTGAACATGCCTTTTTTAAATATCCTTTTTTCGTTATGCTGGAAGGGCATCAATGGTTTATCTTATAAGCATAATGGGATTATTGGCAATCCTATTGGTTATTATTGTCACTATCCTTGGCAGTGTTGGATTATGGTGATTAAGCACCACATTCGATCGATTTCTCAATTTGCTTGGGGTGGGGTGCTATTCATTATCTATCCTTCCATTTACATATAATTTTGGGTGGCCTCTTGGCCACTTGGTTGGTCTGTCTGTTTATTGGTACTAGATTATGTCAGGGTTGGTTTATCTTGTTGACATGTTGTTCTTGTGGCTTGGTGGACTTTGCTTTGAACCCCTTTTGGTCTTTTAGTTGCTTATCATCAAACTAATGTGATCTATCATATCTATCTGTTTCTTTCATCCTCTCGATAAACACATTGCTCTGTTTATATTGGATGGGAGGCATTATGACATGCTAATTTGGTTTTGTTATTTTGATTGTTTCATGTCCTAGAAATTTCACGGCTTTATCGGCCACCCTTGTTGGCTCCTTCTGTGTTGGCTACAAGATTTCTGGGTCCTTTGTTCAGCAAACATTTACTGCTCTTGATGCTCTGATGGTGATGGTTTTTAAAGATTTCTGTGTGTTGCGGCCTTCAAGATAACTGCTTTTATGGCCTAATATCTACTCTGATTGGGAGGTTTTATGGCCAATCTATAGTCCTTCCCTATCTCGAATGTTGCCGTCTTCATTTTCTTCTTTGGTTATCCATTGTCCTATCTTTTTTGCATTATATTTTACATTACTGCATTACTTGTTTTTTTTACTATTGGGGTTCTTATGCGTGCTATTTTTTACAGCTCTGTTCATCTCTCTGTAATTTGCATTACCGGCTATTGTCTCTATTCCTATCTCGGTCCAGTTTGGTTTGTGCAGTTTTTTGAGCTGTCTATTCTGAAAGAGTGGTGTTATGGGAAGTTGCTGCCTTTTGTTGTCTTGTTCTCTCGGTTATCTGTTGAGCTGGATTATCTGAATTTTGACCCGGTATGCTGCCATGGGAGCTGTAGCTCTAAATGTCCTTACTTGTTGTTAGTTTTGGTTGGTTGCAGCCCTTTTTTCGTGTTGAGCTATGCTGCCTTCCTTTACAATTGTCTTTCTCCAATTACTCATATGGACATAAAAAAGGGGGTTGTTTCCTGCCCTGAAAGTTTCAATTATATATCTTATGATGGGAAGGTCGAACTATAAGATCATTGACTTGATTAGCATGATCGCGACAAGTTATCGCATCTATTTTTTTTTGGTGGGTTTATATTGGTTTCACTTGGATATGAGGCTCACGATGACTAATTCCCTATGTTTATATACTCTCATGTCAAGATGACTATATTGCGATATCTTTCTTGAATGAGACAACTTACCATTTAGCTCTTTATTACCTCTCTATTTTAGATATGATTGTGTTTAGGATTGCGGTAATAAAGTTCATAAGACTATCAACACCTCCTCTGGGTTTGTTGGCTATGATGGTGATGTTTTCACTCCCTTTTGGTATGGTAGTAGCTCATGTGATGTAACCCTTCTAATGAAGTTTGGATGCTCAATTTTCCTGATTGAGGCCTTCTTTTATCAACTTTCCTATTATCTCAATTTTTATTGTTTTCATTTATCTCTCTATTTGTATTATTTTACTGCTCTAATCTCCTCTAGTGCACTTTGCGGTGATTCTCCCTTGTTGCGGGTTTGCTCCATATTACCAAGCTCTCTTACAACCATCAGAGCATTGGCCTTAATCTTCCTATCGATTATTATGTTAGCCATATTGTATCTTTTGATTGCTTTAATGTTTTCTCTTATTTTTGGATGTACTTAGATGGGGATTTACTCCTTAGGCTGATTGTAGCTCTTTGAGCAGTAGATTCGGAGTTTATCCTCTTTAAGGATCTTGTGACCCTTTTTTTTGTGGCAATAAAATACCCCCGTATAATGGGGTTTCTTAAAAAAAAAAAACTAAATAAAACCTAAAAATTACATAAATAAAAAAATTTAAGCCTGAATATTACAAAATAAAAAAAAAAACCTACACTAAAACATGAACCTAAACCTAAAAATAAAATAAAATAAACTAATAAAACTAAACTAAAATAAAATAAATATAAACCTAAACTAAACTAAAAAATAAAATAAACCTATGAATAGAAAACATAAATAAAATAAAAACAAAAATTAAAATAAACTTAAAATAAATCTAAAATAAAAATTAAATAAAAACTTAAAGCTAAAAAATAATCCTAAAAATAAATAAAAATAAAACCTAAACCCTAAATAAAGAAAAGCCTATAAAATAAAAAAATAAAATATTAAATATAAAATAAACATAAACCTAAACCTAAATTAAAATAAATAAAACCTAAACCTAAACCTAAAATAAACTAAACCTTAACCTAAACTAAACTAAATTAAATAAATAAACTAAAAATTAACCTAAACCTAAACTAAAAAATAAAACCTAAACCTAAACCTAATTTAAAAACCTAAAACCTAAACCTAAAAAAAATTAATAAATAACTAAACTTAAACCTAAAAATAAAAAAACCTAAACCTAAATAATAAAATAAAAATAAAACTAAACTAAAAAATAATCATAAACATAAACCTAAACCTAAAAAAAAAACAAAAAAAAAAAAACCTAAACACTAAATGCTAAACCAAAAACATAAATCAAGTAAAAACTAAAGCTAAAATAAAAATAAAATAAACTTAAAATAAAATAAAATAAAATCTAAATAAAAACCTAAACATAAATAATAAACCTAAAAATAAAACTTAAAAATAAATAAAAAACAAAACCTGAACCCTAAACTAAAATAAAATAAAACCTGAAATAAAGATAAAATAAAAGTAAACATATATAAAAATAAACTAAACTAAAATAAATGAAACCTAAACCTAAACCAAAACTAAATAAAATAAAATAAACTAAACATAAACCTAAACCTAAACAAAAAATAAAACTTAGAAATTAACCTAAAATACAAATCTAAAACCTAAACATAAACCTAAAGATAAAAAGAAAAACCTAAACCTAAAAAATAAAATAAAAATAAAAAATAACTAAAAAAATAAACTTAAACTTAGACCTAAACATAAAAAATAAACTAAAATAAATAACCTAAACTAAAATAAATAAACCTAAAATAAATTAAGTAAACTAAATAAAAATCAAAATAAACCTAAATCAAAATAGAAAATAAAATAAATTAAAATAAATAAAAAATAAACTAAATATACTTAAACCAACTAGTTTAATTAATTAAAAAAATAAAAAAATATTAAAAATAAAAATAATAATAATAAAACACTACCCTAAACCCCTAAACCTTTAAACCCTCAACTCTAAATCCTAAACCTACTACCGTAAACCCTAAACCTTAATGCTTAAAACCCAAAACCCAAAACCCAAAATCCTAAAATCCTAAACTTTAAAACCTAAACCCTAAACACTATACCTTAAACTAACCCTAAACACTAAACCCATACCCTAAACTAACCCTACTAAATAAACTAACTAAACACTAAACCCTAAACCCTAAACTTAAACCTAAAATAAACCTAAACCTAAACTATAAACTAAACCTATCCTAAACCTAAACCTAAACTTAAACCTAAACCTAACCTAAAGAAAATTTAAACCTGAATAAAACTAAAACTAAACTCCTAAACCCTAACCCTAACCCTAAACCTAACTAAACCCTAAACCTAAACTAAACCTAAACCCTAAACTAAACTAAACTATAAACTTAAACCCTAAACTAAAACTAAACTAAATCCTAAACCCTAAACCCTAAACCTTAAACCATAAAACCCTAAACCCTAAATGCTAAACTAACCCTAAACCTAAAACACTATACTCTAAAAACCTTAAACCCTAAACCTTAAACTAACCCTAAATCATAAACCAACCCTAAATCTTAAACCTTAATCCCTAAACCCTAAACCTAAAACCTTAAACCTAACCCCAAACCCTAAACCCTAAACACTATACCATAAACCCTAAACCCTAAATTCTTAAAACCTAAAACCCTAAACCCTAAACCCTAAACCCTAAAAAACTAAAAACCTAAGCTTAACCTAAATAAAAACTAAAAATAAAATAAATAAAAATCTTAAAGTTAAATAAAATAAAAAATAAAATAAAATAATAAAATAACTTAAGCTAAAACCTAACCTTAAACCTAAAAATAAAATAAAATAAACTAATAAAAATAAAATAGAAATAAAATAAATAAAAGCCTAGATTAAACTAAAAAGTAAAATAAACCTAACAATGAAAAACCTAAATAAAATAAAAACTAAACGTAAAATAAAAATAAAATAAACCTAAAATAAAATAAAATAAAAAATAAATAAAAAGCTAAACCTGAAAAATAAAGCTAAAATAAAAAAGAATAAAACCTAAACCCTAAACTAAAAAAAAAACTAAACCTAAAATAAAAATAAAATAAATAAAATAAAATAAACCTAAACCTAAATTAAAAAAAAACTAAACTAAAATAAATAAAACCTAAACCTAAAATAAACTAAACCTAAATATAAGCCTAATCTAAATAAAATAAACTAAACTAAAAATAAACCTAAACCTAAACTAAAAAATAAAACCTAAAAATAAATCTAAATAAAAAACATAAAACCTAAACCTAAAAAAATTAAATAAAATTGAAACTTAAACCTAAAAAAAAAAGTAAAACCTAAACCTAAAAAATAAAATAAAAATAAAACAAAACTAAAAAATAAACCCAAACCTAAACCTAAAAAATAAACTAAAATAAAAAACCTAAACTAAAATAAATAAATTGAAAATAAATAAACTAAATAAAAATAAAAATATACCTAAATCAAAATATAAAAATAAAATAATCTAAATAAAACCTATGGTTTTTAATTTAAACAAAATAAATAAATCAAACAAAACACTAATCTTATCCCTAAAATAACCCATACTAAACTACTAAACCTAAACCCTAAAACCATAAACCCTAAACCCTAAACCCTAAACCTAACCTTAAACCATAATCCTTAAAACCTAAAACCCTAAAACCTAAACCCTAAATCCTAAACCCTAAAAACTAAAAACCCTAAACCTTAAATCTTAAACCCTAAACCCTAAAACCCTAAACTAACCCTAAACTCTAAACCCTAAACTAACCCTAAACCCCAAACCCTAAACCTAAACCTAAAACCCTAAACCTTAAAGCCTAAATCCTAAACCTTAAATCTTAAACCTTAAATTAACCTAAACCCTAAGCTAACATTAAACTTAAACCCTATACCCTAAACAAACCCTAAACCCTATACCCTACACCCTAAACCCTAAACCTTAAACCCTAAACTCTAACCTAACCTTAAACCTTAAAAACCTTAAATTCTAAAGCCTAAATCCTAAACTGCAAACCCAAAACCCTAAGCTAACCCTAAACCCTAAACCCTAAAAATCTTAAACACTAAACCTTTAGCTAACCGTAAACCCTAAAGCCTGAACATTAAACCCTAAACCCTAAACCATAACCCTAAAGCCTAAAGCCTAAAGCCTAAAACCTTAAACCCTAAAACCCTGAACCCTAATCCCTAAACCCTAAAACCTAAACCCTTATAACCTGAAAACCTAAACCTAAACTAAATAATAAATAAAAATAATGAAAATAAAAAAACCTAAACCTAAATAAAATAAAAAAATTAAAAAAATATTAAAAACCTAAACTAAAACCTAAACCTAAACCTAAACCTAAAAATAAAATAAATAAAACTTAAACTAAAATAAAAATAAAATAAACATAAGAATAAAATAAAATAAAATAAAATGATAACTAAATAAATAAAACCAAAATGTTAACCTAAAAAAAATAAACCTAAACCTAAACTAAAAATAAAACTTAAAAATAAACCTAAAATAAAAAATTAAAACCTACGCCTAAAAAAATAGAATAAAACCTAAATCTAAACCTAAAAAATAAAAAAATAAAACTAAACCATAAAAAATAAAATAAAATAAAACTAAACTACAAAATAAATTAAACCTAAAAATAAACTAAAAAATAAAACCTAAACTAAAATAAAGAAACTTAAAATAAATAAACTAAACTAAATAAAACTATATATAAACCTAAAGAAAAATAAAAAATAAACTAAATTGAAATAAATAAAAATAAACTAAATAAACTTAAACTTACTAATTTACTTAATTTTTTTTAAAAAAAAACCCTAACCCTAATCCCTAAATCCTAAAACCCTAAACCCTAAACCTACAACCCTAAACCCTAAAATTCTAAGCCATAAGCCTTAAACCCTAAACCCAAAACCCAAAACCCTAAAACCTAAAATCGTAAATCAAACCCTAAACCTTAAAACCCTAAACCTTAAACCCTAAACCCTAAACACTAAACCCTAAACCCTACAACCTAAACCCTAAAACCTAAACCCTAAACCTTAAACCCTAAACCCTAAAACCCTAAACCCTAAACTAACACTAAACCCTAAACCCTAAACTCTAAACTCTATAACCCTAAATCTTAAACCCTAAACTGAAAATCCTAAACCCTAAACCCTATACCCAAAAACCTACAACCCTAAAACCTTAAACTTTAATCCCTAAACCTGAAACGCTAAACCTTAAACCCTAAAACCTACAACCCTAAACCCCAAACCCTAAATATAAAATAAATAAAAAAACCTAAACCTAAACTAAATAAACTTAAAATTAAATAAATAAAAAATCCTAAACCTAAATAAAATAAAATAAAAACCTAAACTAAATAAAATTGAATAAGTAAATAAATAAAAAAACCTAAACCTAAATAAAATAAAATTAAAAAAATAAAATATAAACATAAACTAAAACATAAACATAAATCTAAAAATGAAATAAAATAAAAAATAAACTAAACTAAAATAAAATAAATAAAAACTAAATTAAACTAAAAAAATAAAAAACCTAAATAAAATATAAACTAAAAAAATAAAATAAAATACAATAAAATAAAAACCTAAACCTAAAAAATAAGCCTAAAAATAAAACCCAAGAATAAATTAAAATAAAATGTAAACCCTAAACTGAAAAAACCTAAACCTAAAATAAAAATAAAATAAACAAAATAAAATAAACTTAAACCTAATCTAAAATAAACTAAACTAAAATAAATAAACCTAAACCTAAACCTAAAATAAATAAAATAAAATAAACTAAAAATAAATTGAAATCTATAATAAAAAATAGAAACCTAAAATAAATGTAAAATAAAAACCTATAAACTAAACCTAAAAAAATAAAATAAAAACCTAAAAATAAAAGTTAAACCGAAACCTATATAATAAAATAAAGATAAAACTCAACTAAAAATTAAACCTAAACGTAAACTAAAAAATAAAACCTAAAAAATAAACTTATAATAAAAACATAAAATATAAACCTAAACTTTAAGCTAAAAGTAAAAAATAAAACCTAAACCTAAAAAAAATAAAAATAAAACTCAACTAAAAAATAAACCTAACTAAAAAGATAAACAAAAATAAAAAACCTAAACTAAAATGAATAAACTAAACTAAATAAAAAAATAAAAATAAACCTAAATAAAATAAAAATATATAAATGTCAAATTAACAAAAAATAAATAATAAACTAAATAACCCTAAACCTATTAGTTTACTTAATTTTAAAAAAAAAACTCTAAACCCTAAACCATAAATCATAAAATTAACCCTAAACTCTAAACCTACAATCGTAAACCTAATACCCCAAACCCAAAACCCAAAACCCTAAACCCTAAACCATAAAAAACCCTAAGCCCTAAAGATTAAACTAACCCTAAACCCTAAACCCTAAACTCTAAACCCTAAGCCTAAGCTTAAACCCTAAACCCTAAACCCTAAAACCCTAAACACTAAATCTCTAAACTCTAAACCCTAAGAGTGGGCCTAACCTTGATAGTAGAAACATCACCGTCAACTAGGCTCAGTCTAGATCTAGCGAGTGGAAGCAAAGGCGGATGCGATAGTTATCATAGTGGTGGTGAGGGATCTGGAGGTGCTAGTGGATATCGAGGGTGGTCGGTTATGGTAGGGAGGAGAGACAAATGTAACAATAGTGGTCATGGTGAAGAGAGAGATTGGGGATATGATGGCAGATCCTGCTACTCGAGAGGCAGGTGTGGTTCTGATGGCAATTGGAGAAATTGAAGAATGACCAATCCAATCTGCTACTTATGAAACTGTGTCTTTACAACAGAGATGCTTTTACTTATCTTGGTTATTGAATTTCCCTACGGGTGCTCATTTTTGGTATATGTCATCGCTTGTGTCTTAGAAAACATGGGGTGCTACTTGGTTGATGAAATTAAAATGAAGAAATGTTGAATCTGAAGTTGTTCTCTATTAAAAAAAACTTTAAAACCTAAACCATAAACCATAAACTATAAACCTAAATTAGAACTTAAACCATAAATCTAAAACCTTAACCATAAACCCCTAAACCCTAAAAAACCTAAACCCTAAACACTTAACCCTAAACCCCAAACCCTAAACCCTAAACCCTAAACCCTAAACCCTAAATCCAAAAACCTTAAACCCTAAACTCTAAAACTTACAACCTTAAACCCTAAACCCTAAACCCTAAAGCCCAAACCCTAAATCCTAAGCCTTAAACTCCTAAACATCAATTAAACCTAAACCCTAAACTCTAAACTAACCTTAAACTCTAAATACTAAACCCTAAACTAACCCTAAACCTTAAACCCTAAATCTTAAACCCTAAAAACCTAAACTAAATAAAACCTAAAAATAAAATAAATAAAAACACCTAAACCTAACTAAAATAAAAATAAAAAATAAAATAAAAACCTGAACTAAAACCTAAACCTAAACCTAAAAAAAGTAAAAAATAAAAATAAAAGTAAACTAAAATAAAATAAATAAAAACCTAAACTAAACTAAACTAATAAAAAACCTAAATAACATAAAAACTAAGAATAAAATAAACCTAAATTAAAATAAAATGAAAACTAAACAAAAACTAAAACTTAAAAACTAAATGTAAAATTAAATAAAAAATAAAACCTAAACCCTAAACTAAAAAAAAATCTAAACCTAAAATAAGAATAAAATAAACAAAATAAAATAAACCTAAATCTAAACAAAATAAACTAAACCTAAAATAAACTAAACCTAAACCTAATCCTAAATAAATTATAAAAATAAACTAAAAATAAACCTAAACCTTAACTAAAATATAAAACCTAAAAATAAAACTAAAATAAAAACTTAAAACCTAAACCTAAAAAAATAAAACAAACTCCTAAACCTAAACCTAAAAATAAAAAAATTAATCCTAAACTTAAAAAATAAAATAAAAATAAAACTCAACTAAAAAATAAATCTAAACCTAAGAAATAAACAAAATAAAATCTAAATAAACTAAACTAAATAAAAATAAAAAATAAAATAAACTCAAATAAATAAAAAATAAACTAAATAAACCTAAACCTACTAGTTTACTTAATTTTTTTTTAATAAAAATCCTATACCTTAAATCCTAATCCCTAAACCCTAAACCTTAAAACTATCACTAAACCCTAAACCCTAAACCTACGACCCTAAACCTACAACCCTAAACTCTAAAACCCTAAAATCTAAACCCTAAACCTTAAACCTTAAACCCTAAATCCTAAATCCTAAACCCTAAAACCCTAAAACCCTAAACCCTAAAACCCTAAACTCTAAACCATAAACCCTGAAACCCTTAACCCTAAAACCCTAAACCTTAAATCGTAAACCCTAAAACCTACAACCCTAAACCTGATACCCCATACCCTAAACCCTAAACTAACCATAAACCCTAAGTCCTAAGCCCTAAACTAACCTTAAACCCAAAGAATGGGTTGAACCTTGAAGATTGGAACAAGACTATTAACTAGGCTTAGCCTAGATCTAGTAGGGAAGGCGAGGAGGCAAGATCGCATTGGTGATGGGGATCAAGGTGGTGGATATGGAGGGTTGGAGTAATGGTGGATATGAAGCTAGGAGGAGCGACGGAGGTTATAGCCATGGAGGTGGCAGAAGGAGAGATCTGGGATATGATGGAGGATCCCACTACTCGAGAGGCGAGGGTGGTTCTCATGGGACCCAGAGAAACTGAAGAACGGCTGATCTGATCTATTGCTTATGGAACTGTGTCTTTATAGTAGAAATTGTTGTACTTATCTTAGGTTTTTGATTTACTCTATGAATGCTTATTTTTGATCTATGTTGTCATTTATCTCTTAGAAAACTTGGGGTGCTACTTGGTTGATGAAATTAAAAAGAAGAAATGTTAAAAAAATAATCCTTAAAAAATAAACCTTAAACCCTAAACTAAAACTTAAACTCTAAGCATAAAACCTAAACCATAAACCATAAACCCTAAGAACTTTAAACCCTAAACAGTAAGCCTAAACCCTAAACCTTAAACCATAAATCTTAAACCCTAAAACCCTAAACCCTAAACCCTAAATCATAAAACCTTAAATCCTAAACCCTAAAACCTATAACCTTAAATTCTAAACCCTGAACCCCAAACCCTAAACCCTAAACCCTAAACCCTAAACCCTAAATCATAAACTAACCCTAAACCCTAAACCTTAAACTAACCCTAAATCCTAACCATAAACCCTACACACTAAACTTGAATAAAGATGTCATTAGAAGTAGATCTAAAGAATTACTTATTCCTAACATAGTTATGGTAGCTAAAGAAAATGTCTTCAAGAGACTTTTCCTTGATTATTAGAATTTGAATACCTTAAACCCAAACCCTAAATCATATTATAACACAATATATTATAGTATAATGTAGCATCATATATTTTAGCATGTAGTGATGTGTTTTTGGATGTTATAAGATGTTTTAAAATGTTTTACTATATTATGGTATTGTGTCCTATAGTCTATATTATTATAAATCATAAGAATATTGATTTAATAAATTAGATGATGAAATTTGTTAAATTTGAAGTGGGAATTATGTTGTAGTACCAAAGGTGTGCTATGCCACTTATAGTCTAAAAAGTAAGATTTTATGTTCAAAATAAAGTTTGTATGTTGTAGCACAGTATAGCATCATATATCATAATATATTATTTTATGCATTTTAAATTATTTTAGTATCTTTAAAATGTTTAGATTTAGTTTAGGTTAGATTTAGATTTTATTTTAGGTTTTTTATTTTATTTTCAGATTTAGATTAGATTTAGTTTAGTTTTGATTCAGATTTTAGTTTATTTTTAAATTTAGTTTAGTTTAGATTTTTTTTGGGATTTTAGATTTGGTTTTGTTTAGAGTTTATTTTAGTTTAGATTTTTTGTTTAGATTTATTTAGTTTAGATTTTAAATTTTAGTTTAGTTTAGGGTTTAGATTTTATATTTAGACTATAGTTTAGTTTTTTTTGAGTTTAGATTTTATTTTAGATTTTAGATTTTAGATTTAGTTTAATTTTTTTAGATTTGGTTTAGATTTAGTTTATTTAGTTTAAATTTATTTTAGTTTAGTTTAGAATTTAGATTTTAGATTTAGTTTACATTTAGTTTAGATTTTAGTTTTGTTTAGATTTTTTATATTTGTTTAGATTTAGATTGTTGACTTAGTTTAGTTTAGTTTAGATTTAGTTTTAATTAGTTTAGATTTGGATTTAGTTTAAATTTTAGATTTAGTTTAGATTTTAGAGTTTAGATTTAGTTTAGTTTAGATTTAGGTTTAGAGTTTAGATTTATTTTAGATTTAGATTTTAAGGTAATTAATTTAGTTTAAGAGATTTGTTCTCTAAAAAAAAAAAATAAACCTAAAAACCCTAAACCCAAACTAAACTAAAAACTAAACCTAAACCATAAACCTCACAAACCCTAAACCCTAAACCCTAAACTAAAACTTAATCCTAAACCTAAAACCTAAACCATAATAAACCCTAAACCTAACACTAAACCTAAACTAAACCTAACAAACCTAAACCAAACCCTAAACCCTAAAACTTAAACTATAAGCTAAACTCAAAAACTAAACTTAAACCTAAAACCTAAAACCTAAACTATAAACCCTAAACTCTAAACCTAAACCCTAAACCCTACCTAAATCCACTGCTATACCTAAACTCCTAACCTAAACTAAATTAATCAATACCCTAAACCCTAAACCCTAAACCCTAAACTAACCCTAAACATTAACCCTAAACCCTAAACCCTAAACCATGAATTAAGATATCATTAGAAGTAGATCTAAAGAATTACCTATTCCTATCATAGTTATGGTAGCTAAAAAAAATGTATTCAAGAGACTTTTCCTTGACTATTAGAGATTTCAATACCCTAAATCATGTTATAATACCATATATTATAGTATAATGTAGCATCATATATTTGTGCATGTAGTAATGTGTTTTTGGATGTTATAAGATGTTTTGAAATTATTTAGTATATTATGGTATTGTGCCATATAGTCTATATTAATATAAATCATAAAAATATTGATTTAACAAATTAGATGATGAAATTTGTTAAATTTTAAGTGGGAATTATGTTGTAGTGCCAAAGGTGTGCTATGCCACTTGTACTCTGAAAAGAAAGATTTTATGTTTAAAATAAATATTATATGTTGTAGCATAGTATATCATCATATATCAAAATATATTGTTCTACACATTTTAAATTATTTTAGTATTTTACAATCATGCAGTCAAGCCTACATTGAAAATGCTGATTTATAGGTTGAGATGATGGGATTTGGCCAAATTTAAGGTAAGCTTTAGGGAACATCATTGGGGGTGTGCTATGCTGTGTCATTTAATCAAAAGAATGGAATTTTGCATCTAGAATAAATGTTCATTTTTCAACCAAATTTTATAAATATTTTCCTTAAAGTGATTCATTTTAAGGTGTAGTGTAAGGTAATAAATTATATGAAAGCATATCAAAATATAATATAAATAAAAATATAAATTCACATATATATGAATGTTGTAGTGTGTTACTAAATGTTATTGTACATTTTAGTCTATTTTACTTTTGTTATAATACATTGGGTCAAAACTCATAAAAATGTTAATTTAAAGGTTGACATGGAAGAATTTGGCCAAATTCATGACACATACTAAGAAGCAATGCCAAAATTATGCTATTTTGTACCATTTCTAATAGAAAAATAACAAATTTACATTCAAAATGAACATTATTCATATTTTAAGAAAAATTAATTATTTGTTCCTGTTAAGTGACTCTAATGAGGTGTAATGTTGGACAATATATTATATTATAGCAAATTATAATATAACATCATATATTATAATATAATATAATGTGTTAATTCACACTATAATATGTTTAGCATGATATTCTTTAGTTAGTTTGAACTTGCACCATCAAAAATCATAAAATGTTAATTGCAATGTTAAGATGATGTAATTTGAATGAATACATTGTTAGGATTTTAGTTAAAGTATTAAAGGTGTGCGTAAGAGAAGAAATAAGATTTGATGAGAATTTAATGTCAAGGACATGGAGGGAGATCCGCTAGGGGATCACACATGCATTGGACATGACATGTGAGGGGTCTATGTCAAGGGCCTAAAAGAGGAAAATCTACTAGAGATAAGGTTTCAATTTGATTTATTTATATGATTTATGTAAAGAAGATCCATTGTTGATAAGAATCTATAATCCATCAGGGATTAAGATCGAATCAACTTTAATTTATTTTGTTTTAATTAAGGTGGAAGCATATCTACTAGAGATATGGGTTCGAGTTCATTGGGGATCGGGTATATGAGCCTTCCACTTGGGAAGCAGGTTCGGGCTATCCGCTGGGGATTGGGATTTGAGTGTGATTTCATAGAATTGTTTGGGTATTTATCCACAAGGGATAAGAGTTTGGTTGGATTTCTATGATTTAGACTCTACTAGGGGAGTTGGTTTAATTTTACTCCACGTGGAGGTTGGTTTTGAATTTGATTTGTTTATATATGATTTAGGCTCCACCGGGGAGAAGGGTGTGATTTAACTCCATTGGGGGAAAGTCATATTGAGTTTAATTTAATCTGAGTTAATATATAAAACCTATTGGTGTGCAATGGACCCACTGAGAAGGGGCTATATCAGCCTTGACCTGCCTCAGGTTTACAAATCCAAAGGGATAGTCTATCGGTTGTGGGGTAGAGCTAGCCAACCTAAGGGGTTTTCATCGATGTGCAACGGTTGTGCTAGGAAGAAGGTATAGCAGACTTACATCTTCCAAAGCAAGGAATAATTGCTAGGGTGACCTGTTGGATGCACAATAAATTAAACATGACCTAGGGCGACTACTGAGTGAATGTCGCTGGGGACTTATGTCAACTCAAAAGTAGTTAAGATTAATTTTATATTAATTTCATGTGATTTGATATGGTTTGTTTAGTTTAGTTTGAGTTTGAATTGAGGGCATATCCACTGGGGATGTGACCTCAATCAAATTTAATAGATTTAATTTATGGATCATGTTGGTGTGTAATGGACCGACTGAGAAGGGAATATATCAGACTTGTCCTACCTCAGATTTACAAATCCAAATGGATAGTCTACTGGCTGTGGGGTAGACCTAGCCAACCTAAGGGGTTTCCTTTTAGTGTGCTATGACTGTGCTAAGAAGAAGGTGTAACAGACTTACATCTTCTAAAGTAGGGAATAATTGCTAGAGTGACCTGTTGTTAGCACAACAAATCAAACCCGACTTAGGGTTGACTACTGAGTGAATGCCTCTGGGGACTTATATCAACCAAAGAGTAGTCAGACGATTCCTATTGGGAGTTTTGTTGACACCGCCAAGATGGATGTCGCTAAAAAGTACCATTAGGGGTGTCCTCCTAATCCACAAGTGAATATATATTTTATTTATATGTTTACGTGGACCCTGTTGGTGTGTGAGGGACAACCCTGAGAAGAGGCTATGTCAGCCTTGACCTATCTCAGATTTACTAGACTAAGGGAGAATCTGCACATCCATAGGATGGATTCTCCAACTACAAGAGTCGTTACTCAGAAAGGGAAACTGTCTATTCTGATAGTAACCCAAGTAGTGTCTAAATGGGGTCGGAAAGGACATGATCTACATATAGTTCCCATAGGGGAGGCACCTAGGGGCGTTGTATCTAGCCCCATGTGCCTATAAAAGTACCAACCAACTAAGGAGAGCATATACCGCCAATGTACAATGATCAATCTAGAAAGAAAGCATGTAGCTTACAACTTTCCAAGTGGAACGATCATCAAGATAGTCTCCATCGACAGATGTTATCTGACCTAGAGCGACTACTAAGCGAGTTGCCTCGAGGAAGGACTAGACCCATACTTGAAGTAGTCAAGAGGGATGGAGCCACTAGTGGACTTATCCTAAACTTCAAATATACTCAACCTAATCAGTGCATGAAGGCTGATTTCAAAAGAAAGCATTGCAGACTCACATCCTCTTAAATGAAGCCAACATGAGGCAGCTTACCAGATGCAATAAGGCCTACCAAACTAACAAGGTGTTCATCAGTGTGCAATGGCCAAGTAAAGAAGGAAAGTGTAGCAGACTTACATCCTCCAAAGAAAGAAAACCATTGGGGTGACACACTAGCAGGGTAGTACGTCAGCCTAACCTAGAGCAGCTATTGAGTGAGTGTTGCAGGGGGTGTTATATCAACTCAGAGTAGCCCAAGAGAAAAGATATGTATTTATTTTATATGTTTGTGTTGTGTCGATGAAGGATAGGATTCCACTCGGGTTCCTTACACCTATCCTAAACACATCATGGCGAATTCACAAACAAGAATATTGTCAACATGGAAGAGATTGAATTCAAAAAGAAATTTTTATTTATGATAATTATTTTCAAACATGATTTCTTATATTTTTTAAGTAGAGCCCATTGATTGGAAGCATTGGGAGCTCTCCCTTATGATTAATAAGCTAATAAGATCCTCCTTGGTAGGCCTTCTTTATGACTAAATGACCTTCCCAAGTGAACATGCCTCCCATCTTATGACAAATCACAATCTCCTAGAACTAAAATAAGCTCTCCAACTTGAAAAGCTCTAGGATGGACTTAACTTAATGTGAGCTTGAATCATTTGAGCTTTGTACAACTAGATGTTTTGGCATGCCCACAAGCATCTCTCATCCAAACCTTCAAGCTTTTCTAATCGTAACTTGACATTTTGCTCTATTGTGATCTTGCTACCCATAATTACCCTTAGTGATGGGAGTTGGAGTTCTAATGGTAGCTGCACATTAAGAAGAAAGGAGTAGACTAAGTTAGAGTTCTATATGTGGTGTGGTAGGCCCACAAGGCTTCAACTAAATGCTCATGCCACTATCGCTTGTTGTTGTCGAGTGTCTTCTTCAGTATTTGGATGATAGTTTTGTTGAAGGCTTCTTCTAAGACATTTGCCCTCGAGTAGTTGATGGTAGAATATCTTCAATCTATGTTATGTCTTCGGGAAAAGTTATAGATCTTGGTGCTCTTGAATGCAGTACCATTATCAAATATAATTCATCGAGACACTTCAAACCTATATACGATATGGTTCTTAAAATTGAAGCACATGCTAATGTGACCTCCGAGCGTAATCGTCTTCCCCTATTTGGAAAAGTAGTCATTAGAAGCTAAGATGAACCGATGACCCTTGTAAGAAGGAAGATCAATTGGACCCACTATGTTGATACCCCAACACTCGAATGGCTATGAGGCCAATGTGGGATGTAGAATGTTGGGTGCTTACTATAGGACCATACCGTGTATTTGACATTGGTGACATCGCCAAGCCGTATTCATGCAATCTTTGATCATCGACGGCCAGTAGTATCCTAGTCTCTTATATTTGGCTTTCATCTTCAGACTAGAATGGTTGGCTCCACATAATCTTGAGTGTACCTTGGTGACGATCTTATGGGCTACATGTTTGTCTAAACAATGTAACCACATATGGTCGAAAGATCACTGGTACAAGACACCATCTACAAGCGCATAGAAAAGTGCTCCCTGCCTCATCTGATGGGCTTGGGACTTCTCTTGAGGTAGTTTGCTTTATTTAAATAATCCATGAATGGTTGCCTCCAATCTAACTCCTTGTCCTTCTTCGTAATGGTAACCACTCCTTCAAGAGAGTACTTTTTGATGAGTTCAATATCAATAAGGGATAAGACTTGTCTATTTTGGACCTTTATTTATATGGACTCATCCTCCGGATAGGGCAACTCCTTGGCAAGCTTGGCTAAGAATATGCAACAAAGTTCTCTCCTCAAAGAATCTTATAAATGGTAACCTTTGGGATTTGCACCAACAACTCCATGTTGTACTTATGGAAGTGATGGAGCTTGGGCTTTATAACCTTATAGGATCCAATGATTTGGTTGATAACTAGTTGAGAATCCCTGAAGATGTCGATGTTCTGGATGGTTAGAGTAACAGCTAACTCAAGATCGGTAATTAGAGCCTTATATTTGGCTTCTTCATTGGTACAAGGATTGGACAGATGATATAAGAATCTCATCACATCATGGTCCAGTAAAGAGAACTGTTCCTACCCCTACCTTTCATAGAATAATAGATTGTGGTTCTTCTCCTCTTTGAGAGAAAGTCGCACCATCAAAGTAAATCTCTGAGTGGTGAATGCTAGTATCCCCTAAGTTCATGATTAGTTCATCAGGGAGATCATCACTAAGTAGAGAGTCAGCAAGAAGTTGGTGTGCTGCTAAGAAATCAGCACTTGTCCTTTCATCAAATGGAGGGGTACGAAGGTAATGTCAAACTGCGAGAGGATCATGGTCCATTGTGCCAACCATCCAGATAGTGTCAGCCATGTCATAAGATACTGTAATGGATTGATCCTAAAGATTAAGTTCACCTTATGAGAAAGCATGTAATATTGTAGCTTTTGGGATGCAAAGATTAAAGCTAGGAAATGCTTCTCAATGGATGGATAATTAGCCTCCACAGAGATTAGACGATAGCTGAGGTAGTAGAGTGCATTTTCCTTCCTTTCATCATTGCCTTGGGCAAACAAAGCACCAAGGGAGTCATCTAATATAGCAGTGTAATGTATGAGTGGCTTGCCCCGGATAGGGTCGCTAGAACCAACATCATCGTAATGGTTGATGTCTTCAAGGCATGCTCACACTTGTCATCCAACTTAAACTTGGCATACTTTTGGCAAGTCGAGAATGGTCGACATCTTCCTAATAGGTTGGATATAATGCATTTTAGATATGCCAACCACCCTTGGAATGCTTTGAGTTGAGTTAAACTTTAATGGGGGCATTTTTAATATCGCCTTGATCTTCTCTATATCGATTTCAATTCCGTAATGTCAGACAACAAACCCAAGGAATTACTCTGAAGCTACTCTGAATGAACACTTCAAGGGGTTCACTTTGAGGTTAAATTATCTTAACTGTTTGAAAACTACTCTTAAGTCGAAGAGATGGTATTCCTATTTTCAACTTTTGACCACAAGATCATCGACATATCACTTGACTTGATGATGAATGAGTTTATCAAAGATTCTAGTCATAGCTCACTGGTATGTAGACGCATATTTTAAAGGAAAGGCATGACCTTATAGCAATAGATTCTGACGGGTTCTAAAAGCGTGTTTCTTTCATCTTCGGGGCCATCATTATTTGGTTATATCCAGATGAGCTATCCATGAAAGAGAAGGCTGCATGAGATGAGGTAATGTCCACCATCAACTCCGGGATTAGTAGTAGAAATTCATCTTTTGGACATGCCTTATTTAAATCCCTAAAATTAACGTATATGTGAATTTGGCCATTATTTTTTTAACTGGGATGATGTTGGCTAACCAGGTAGGGTATTTTTCTTCCAAGATGAAGCTAACATCAATCAGTTTCTTGACTTTAGAAGTGACCTATTGTTCTATGTCTAATCACATGAATCTAGTCGCCGCTTCATGGGTTAGCTTCTATTGTTTATGGACCACTACGCCGAGCCAATCCGTGCATCTCTTCATAACTCCATGCAAAACAGTCCTTAAACTCACCAATACTAACTAAGTCATTGGTTTCAATTTCATTCAATAAAGAATTGATGTATGGATCTTCTTCAATTCTTAAGTTGATTTCCTTGAGCATGTCGATGGTTGAGTTGATCTCTTCTTCAAACTCTGGCAGTGCACCTTTGACTTTATAATCATTTAGATCATTTGAAGTTTTTAAGCATAGCTCCTCATATGATTTAATGTGATTTGAAAATAACCTATCAAATTCTAAATGTTTGATGATGACTAAGCAGTAATTGTCATCTTCAACTAGACCTAGTATACCGAATCCTAGTCCTGATCTTGATTAAGAGCTTTTGCATTTGTTCTTCCATCTTCTACGAAGTAGTCTGACCTATGTTTTGACCAAGTAAAACTAATAAACTAATAAAACTAATAAACCTAATAAACAATACCATAATCCTAAACTAATAACTAATAACTAAACTGAAACTAAAATCTAATAAACTGAACCTAAACCTAAACCTAAACCCTGAACATAAACTTAAACCCTAAACCTTAAACCGTAAACTAATAACTAAACTGACAAAACTAAATAATAACTAAACTAAAATACACTAAACTAATAAACTAAGAACTAAACTAATAACTAAACTAAACTAAACTAATAAACTACTAACTAACTAAACTAAAAACTAATAAAAATTAACTATACTAAACTAAACCGTAACCCTAAAACCTAACTGATAACTGAACTAAACTAAACTAAACTAACTAAAATAAAACCCTAAACCCTAAACCCTAAACCCTAAACCCCTAAACCCCTAAACCCTAAACCTAACTAAACTCAGAAAACTAACTAAACTAAAACTCATAATAACTAAACTAATAAACTAATAATGCTAATAATAACCTAAACTAACTAATACACTAACTAAATAAATAAACTAAACTAACTAAACCTAAACCCTAACATAAACCCTGAACCCCTAAACCTAATAAACAAATAAAACTAAAATAACTAAAAACTAATAAACTAACTAAACCACACTAAACCTAAACCCCTAAACCCTAAACTTAATAAACTAACTAAAACTAAAACTAACTAAAACCTAATAAACTAATAAACTAATAAAAAACTAATAACTAAACTAAACTAATAACATAAAACCTAATCCTAAACCTAAACCTTAAACCTTAAACCCTAAATTAAAACTAAAACTAATAAACTAAAAACATAAACTTAAACACATAATAAACTAAACTAAACTAAATTAACTAATAAACTAAAATTAAACCTAAACCTAACAAACTAAACTAAATTCCTAAACCTAAACTAACTAAATAAACACTAAACCTAAGTAATAAAAAAAGCTAAAACTAATAACTAATAAAAAACTAAACAATAATAAAACTAATTAAAAAATTAAAACCCTAAACCATAAACCTAACTAAAACTAACTAAAACTAATAAACTAAACCTAAACTAAACTAAATAACAAAAATAAAATAAATAAATAAACAACTAAAAAACCTAAACCCTAAACCCAACCAAATCCTAACTGACTAAACTAGTAAACTAACTCAACTAAGTAAAACTAACTAACTAACCAACTACTAAAACTAATTAATATAACTAATAAAACTAAAACTAACCACAATAATAAAAAACTAAACTAAAACTAAACTAAATTAACTAACCTAAACCCCAAACTCTAAACCTAAATCATAAACCCTAAACCCTAAACCTAAACTAAAACTAAACTAATAACTAAACTAAACCTAATAAAGTAATTAAACTAATAAAACTAATAACTAAACTAATAATTAAACTAAACCTAATAAACTAATTAAACTAATAAAACTAATAACTAAACTAACTAACTAATAACTAAGCTAAAACTAATAACCTAAACCTAAACCTTAAACCTAAAACTAAACCCTAAACTCTAAACTAACTAATAACTAACTAACCTAATAATTAAACTAATAAACTAACCAAAATAAACTAAACTAAAACTAACTAATTCACTAACAAAACCTAAAACCTAAACTAACTAACTAATAAAACCTAAACCTAAACTTAATAACTAAACCTAAACCTAAACTTAATAAAACTAAATTATTTAAACCAAAACAAATTAATAACCTAAACCTAAACCCCAAACCTAATTAAACTAAACTAAACTAAACTATACCAAAACCTAATAACCCTAAACTAAACTAACTAAACTAATAACTAAACTAAAACTAATAACTAAACCTAAACCTAAACCTAAACCTATTAAAACCTAATAAAACCTAAACTTAAACCTAAACTAACTAAACTAAACTAAACCTAAACTAAAACTAAACCTAAACCTAATACCTAAAACTAAATAAACTTATACCTAATTAACTAAATTAACCTAAAAACCTAAACCTAAACCTAAACCTAAACCTTAGAAACTTAAAGCTAAACCTAAACCTAAACTAAAATAACCTAAACTAACTAACTAAAACTATGCTAACTAAAACTAAAAAAAAAAAACTAAAACTAAAACTAAAACTAACGCTAACTAAAATAATAAACCTAAACCCTAAATCGTAATAACTAAAAATTAAACTAACTAAATAGAACTAACTAAACTAAACCTAAATCATAAACCCTAAACCCTAAATTTAATAAATGAAACTATACTAAAACTAACTCAACCCTAAACCTAAACCCTGATCCTAAACCCTAAACTAAAAACTAAACTAAACTAACTAAATAAAAAAGTAATAATAAAATAAAACTAAAACCTAAACCTAAACCCTAAACTAATAAAACTAAACTAAAACAACCTAAAACCTAAACCAAACTAAAACTAACTAAACTAAAAATAAATAAAGCTAACTAAACTAAAACTAATAACAAACTAAACTAAACCTAAACATCCTAAACTAAATAAACTCCTAAAACCCCTAAAACCCCAAATCTAAAACCCTAAACCCTAAACCCTAAACCCTAAAAAATTAAAAACTAAAAAATTAAACTAACTAATAAAACTAAACTAATATACTAAAATAAATTAATAAAACTAAAACTAATAAACTAAAACTAAACTAAAACTAAACCAATAACTAAATTGATAAACTAAAACCCTAAACCCAAAACTCTAAACCTAAACACTAAACCTAAACCTAAAAAACTAAAACTAAACTTAATAAACTAATAAAACCCAAATAACTAATAAACTAAAACCTAAAGCATAAGCTAATAACTAAACTAAACTAAAAAAAAACTAAACTAACTAAACTAAACTAAAACATAAACTAAAAAAATAATAATAAAACTAATAAAACTAAAACTAATAAATCTAATAAAACTAACCTAAACCCTAAATGCTAAACCTTAAACCTAAAAACTAAACTAAAAACTAAAACTAAACAAAACCTAAAAACTAAACTAAACTAAACTAAAAACCAAACTAACAACTAAAACTAAAAATTAAACCCTAACTAATTAACTAAACTAAATTTAAAACTAAACTAATAATATAACTCATAAACTAACTAATCTAAATAAAACTAATAAATGAAAATAACTAATAAAACTAATAAATAAAAATAACTAATAAAACTAATAATAAACCTTAAACATAAACTAACTAAAAAAACCTAAACCTAAAAACAAATAACTAAACCTAATAAACCTAAACCTAAACCTAAACTTAAGCCCCTCTAAAACCTAAAATAGCCTAAACTTAAACCTAAACTAATAACTAACTAATCACTAAACTAAACCTAAACCTAAACCTAAACTTAAACCTAAACCTAGACTAAACAAAAACTAAACCTAAAACCTAACTAACTAAACTAAACTAAAATCTAAACTAATTAATTAACTAAAAACTAAACTAATAACTAAAACTAAACTAAACTTAAACCCTAATACCCCTAAACCCCCCTAAAACCTAAACTAAAAACTAATAAATAAAACTAATAACCTAACTAAACTAAACTGATAAACTAATAAGACTAACTGAACTAATAAAACTAATAAAATTAACTAACTAAATTAAAACTAAACTAATGAAACTATCTAAAATAACTAAAAATAATAACTAAACCTAAACCTAATAACTAAACTAAACAAAGCTAAACTTAAACCTAAAAATAACCAAAACCTAAACCCAAAACCTAAATAAAACTAAAACTAAACTAAAACTAATAAACTAAACTAATAATAAAATAAATAACTAATAATAACTAATAACTAAACTAATAATATACTAATTAAACTAAACTAAATAAATAACTAATAACTAATAAACTAATCAACTAATAAAACCTAATAACTAACTAAACCTAACTAACTAACTAACTAAATTAATAATTAAAATTAATAATTAAAACTAAACCATAAACCTAAACCCTAAACCTAAACTAATAACTAATAAAACTAAAACTAATAATTAATAACTAAAAGTAACTAAACCAACTAAAAGCTAATTAAATGACTAACTAAAAAAACTAACTAAACTAAAACTAAAACCCTAAACCTAACTAACTAATAAACTAAACTGATAATAACTAATAAAAACTAATAAAACTAAACTAACTAACTAAACTAAACTAAACTAACTAATAAACCCTAAACCCTAAACCCTAAACCTAAATCTAAACCTAAACTAATTAAAGTAAACCTAAACCCTAAACCATAACTAAACTAATAACTAAACTAAACTAAACAAAAAACTATACTAACTAAAAATGTAACTAAACTAATAACTAAACTAACTAAACTAATAAATATCTAAACCTAAAGTAAACCCAAACCCTAAACCCTAACCATAAACTAATTAAACTAAACTAACTAAAACTAATAATAACTAAAACTAATAAAGCTAAACTAATAACTAACCTAAACCTAATAAACTAATAACTAAACTAACTAACTAACTAAAACTAATTAATAACTAAACCTAATAATGACAAAACTAATACCTAAACTAAACTAACTAAACTTACTAAACTAATTAAGTAATAAACTAATTAGCTAAAACTAAATAATAATAAAACTAATAACTATAACTAATAACTAATAATAACTAATAAACCTAATAAACTAATAAGTAACTAATAACTAAAAAACCTAAAACCTAAACCTAAACTAATAAATGAAACTAATAAATTAATAGAACTAATAAAACTAACTAAACCTAAACCTAAACCTAAACCTAAATAAAAAACTAAAACCTAAACCTAACTAATAACTAAACTAAACTAAACCATAAACCCCAAGCCTAAACCCTAAACTAAACTAATAACTAAACTAACTAATAATAACTAAGAAAACTAAACTGAACTAAACTAATAAATTAATAAAACTAAAACTAATAACTAAACCAAAAACAAAAACTAAATTAAGTAGACCTAAACCTAATAAACTAAACAAAATAAAACTAACTAAACTAAAATTAAAACTAAACCAATAACTAACCAACTAAAACTTAAACTAAAAACTAATAACTAAACTAAACCCAAAAAACTAACTAAAACTAATAAACTAACTAAACTAATAAATAAGTAATAAACAAACTAAAACTAACTAAACCTAAAACCCTAAATCTAACTAACTAATAAATAAATAAAAAATTGACTAATAATAAAAAAACCTAAACTAATAACTAAAACTAAATAACCTATACCCTAAACCCTAAATGCTAAACCCTAAACTAAAACCTAAATTAATAATAATAAACAAATAATTAATAAGTAATGAAAATAATAACTAAAACTAAAACAAACTAACTAAATAACTAAACTAACTAAAATAATTAAGCTAGCTAATAATAACTAATAAACCTAATAAACTAAATTTAAAACTAAAACATATTCCTTAAATGAAAACCTAATCCCTAAACCTAAACTAAAACTAAAAAACCTAATCCCTAAAAAAACTAACTAAAACTTAAACCCTAAACCCTAAATTAATAACTAATAACCAACTAAACTAATAAATAAAAAACTAACCTACAAAACTAAAACCTAAACAACTAAACTAAATAACTAAAACTAACTAAAACTAACAAAACTAATACATTTAACTAATAATTAAAATTAACTAAATCAAAGCTAAAACTAAACAAACTAACCTAACTAACTAACTAACTAACCTAGATTAAAACTAAACTAATAATAACTAAACCTAAACCCTAAACCCTAAACTAACTAAAACTAACTAAACTAAAACTCTAAACTAAAACCTAACTAAAACTAATAAACTAAACTAATCCTAAACCCTAAACCTAAACTAATAACTGATAAACTAACTAAAATTGATAACCAAACTAATAACTAAAACTAAAACTAAACTAATAAACTAAACTAATAATTAATAAACTAAATAAACTAATTAATAACTAAACTTAAACTAACTAAACTAAAAAAACCTAAAACTAAAACTAACTAATAATCTATACATACCTAAACCCTAAATCTAAATCCTAAAACTAATTAACTAACTAACTAAAACTAACTAATCATAAATAAACTACTAAAAAATAATAACTAAACTAAAACTAAACTTAAACCCTAAACTAAAACTAATAAAACTAACCCTAAACCAACCTAATAAATATAAACTAATAACTAAACTAAAACTAAACCTAAAAACCCTAAACCCTAAGCCTAAACCTCTAAACAATAAAACCTAACTCCTAAACCATAAACCCTAAACCTAAACCCCTAAACTAAACCCTAAAACCTAAACCCTAAACTAAAACCTAAACTAAAACTTAAATCCTAAACTAACACCAAGGCTCCCTCTTTGGTGATTTTGTGGAAATTTTGTGTTCCCGTGCTATTCTCTGCGGTTTGGCCGCAATTCGGGCCTCCTCGATCATGTTTATTTGCGCTTCCCCTTGTAGCTTATGTGATTCTCATTAGATCGATCAATGGCGGAGGCTTCCCCCTCCGCGTAACTGAACTCATCGCTCCTCGATGCGCCAATTTTAACCTCCAATCCTAAAGGTACTGGATCCGATCATACTTAATGTGCTCACAAAAGTCCTTTAAGGATGCTCTTAAGACCCTTATGCTAATGCCTCAATTAATTTAATTTCTACATCATTTCATGGATTGCTGGCTGTCATGTGTTCTGATCAGGATGTGGAGAAATTAGCTAAGCTTTATGAGTTCTCTTTGGTTGGTAAATTCTCTTTACGGTGCCCTATTCTCAATAATCTCTGATCTTTCTTCCATAGCTTAAAGCTTTTGGGAGTCTTCACTATTAGGTTGATTGATCCTCGACACATCCTCATTCAATTATCAAATGATTTAGATTACTCTTGTGTCTTTGCTCGTCGCTCCTATTTTGTGTATAACTGTCAAATGCGCCTATTTTATGTTAAAGAAGAATCCCCTATTGTACCTTTATGGCTTGCTTTCCCCAACATGAGAATTCACTATGTCACTCATCAAGTTTTGTTTACGATTGGGGCCCTATTTGGTAGACCCCTTCAAATTGATCAAGCCACTGCCACTAGATCTCGACCATCTATTGCACACATCTTGGTTGAAATTGACATTACCAAAAAATTCCCCAAAGAAGTTTGGATTGGTTCGAAAAAATACGGATATAATCAGAAAGTAGAATTTGAAAATTCCCAGTCTTCTGTTCTCACTGTAAGATCCATGGCCATGATCACACCGAATGTTTTGTGTTACACCATAACCTTAAAAAGAATATCTCATAGGACACTAGTACCTCTCTTGGATCAGGAAAAATCAATAAGTTAGCTTATGTACCAAAAGCTACTCATAATGGAATACACCCTCCTACACCTGCCCCCTTAGTTCCCATTGATTTGTTAAATGGAAAACATTCTGAGCTAGGCATACATACTACTATTGAGGTGTGTGCTGAGACTAATGACAACTTACCTAGCACTGCTCCTATTTGCAATAATTTGGCTTCTCATGACAAACCTTTGCTTAATTTGAATCTTAATGAAAATCTGAATGGAAAATCTTATATTGGATCAAAATAATGTTGATCCTTGGTGTCAAAATCAATATGCATCATGGAAATGAAAATGCTATTTGCACTATTAATGGTGCAAGAACCTCCCTCTACTTCTCTAGAGTGATACTCGTGCTATCCAAATTTCTCATCTAACTCGATATCAAGAAGGAGAAATCACCACTACCAAAACATTGATGATCGCTCATATTCTAGAAAACAAAAAACTAATCCCTTCGATGGAGATACTTTGATCGATAGACCTTTCCAAACTATTCTTAAAAAAAATCTTATAAAGCCAAAATGACTAATAATAATTTCACTAGAACCACACGTTCTTCCCTTACACCTCATAAATAATTCTGTCCCTCTCTCTCTTCCTTTTTCCTTTTCCATTTCTATCTTCTCTTTCTTTTGACATTTTTTATTATGTTGAATTTTCTTATTTGGAATATTCGTTGTGGGACACTCCTTGTCCAAGAACTGTTAGAGCCTCTCTCGCATAACATCAAACTTCTTATTATTATTGAGCCTTTCATTAACCCTCTTCCAAAATTGCCTCATTGCTATCGCTTGATTTCAAAATTTCTTCTTCAATCTTAATAATAAAATTTGGTGTTTTGGATAATTCAATCACCATTTCCATCATTGATGATCTTGATCAATTAGTTAATGTCAAAATCTCTTAGGTGACTTTTGACTTTTGGTTCCTTTATCTATGCTCTTGTAATAGAGGTAGGAACATCCTCTGGAACCATTTAAGAACCTTCGCCTCTCGCTAACCTTCCCCGGTTGGTTGGGCGTGATTTCAACACTATCATTGCTTCTTCAGAAAGGAGGGGAGGATGCTCTCCTAACCTTCATTCCATGGAAGACTTCTCATCCTAGATTGTAACTGATTGACATTAGTTTTTCAGGGTCTGATTACACATGGCACAACTCTAGACTTTGGCAGCGTCTTGACAGGATCCTCTTTAATTCTCTTTGGATTAATCAATGGCCTCTCAATTCTATTGAACATTTGAGCAGAACTTTGTCCGATCATGCCCTCTTTGATCTCTATCAAAACTCCCCATTAACCCTCTATTCCCTCATCTTTTCTTCCAAAATATGTGGACCCAACATGGTGATTTCACTAATGTTGTTTTCACTAACTAGATGGCTCGCTCACCCTGATAATTCTAAAGGCATGCTTCTTTTGGCTTAAGCTCAAGAGGCTTAAATAAAACCTCAATTGGTGGAACAAACATATTTTTTAAAAATCTTTTAATCTTAAAGCTATGGAACAAGTGGTTTGTTCACTTGAAGAGGTCTTAACCCACCCCGAGAAGCTTGAAGAGTTGAGCCAAAGATAGTTTGATTAATTACCAAAATATGGAAGAAACCTATTGGCGCAAAAAAGCGCTAGAAAACACAATTGATGACAAATACTAGGTACTTCCATGCTATTTGCAATAAATGGAAAGCTCTAAACTCGATTAAGAAAATTAAGAACCCTAATGGTGGCTGGATAACTGATAATAATGAAATCAAGGATTCTGTCATTCATCACTTTCAAAATTTATTAAATTCTAATCCTTCGTTAGAAACCCCCTCCAACACCCATCTTATCTCTTCTATGATTACCAATGAGGATAACCATTTGCTCACTATGCATCCCTCGGAAGCAGAGATTAGTAGTACTCTCAATAGCATGAACAATGATTCTGTTGCTGGCCCTGATGGTTTCACGACTCATTTCTTCCAACATTGTTGGCCTTTTATTAAATCTGATCTTGTTAATGTTGTTATTGATTTCTTTGATGGCAGCTCTATTCCCAGATATTTTTCAAGTACCTCTATTGTCCTTATTCCCAAAACCATCAATCCTAAATCCTGGGGTGACTTTAGACCTATTAGTCTTTGTACCTTTTTTCAAAAACTAATTGCTAAACTTATTAATAATAGGATTAGCCCCTTGCTCCAAAAAATCATCTCCCCTAACCAAACTGGTTTCGTTAAAAATAGAGCCATTGCTGATAATATTCTCCTTGCTCAAGAGTTGGTTCATGACATTGATGTTCCTTCTAGAGGAGGTAATATGCTTTTCAAACTGGATATCTCTAAAGCCTTTGACAACCTCTCGTGGGATTTCCTTTTCCAAATCTTACATTTGTTTGGTTTCTCTCGATAATTTTATTCCGCTTATAAAGTTGTATCACTAACATCTAGTTTTCATTCATTTTAAATGGTGAGTCCCTTGGTTTCTTTTCTTGAGCCATGGTTTGTGTCACGACCCTTTCTCCTTCTCTTTTTATCATTGCTGTCGAATATCTTTCGAGAAGCCTCAATGACCTTTTCATCAAAAAACATAACATGGCTTTTAAAATTGATGGTGGTTTCCCTATTTCTCATCTTAGCTTTGCAGATTATTTTATAATCTTCTGTAATGCCTCTCTTCAACATGTTAAAAATATTAAGAGTCTCTTAAATGATTTTGGCAAAGTTAGTGGTCTCTTCCTTAAAAAAAAAATGTCGCTTTATTCCTCACCAAGATTCCTCTCAATAGATTAAATCAAATCTCCGAATTACTAATTTTAAGCAAAGTCAACTTCCCATTAATTACCTGGTCCGCTTTTTAAAGGGAAAAGATCTCATCTTTTGATGACCTTATTCAAAAAATTTCGATAAAATTTGGTTTGGGAATTTCATTTACTCTCTTTTGGTGGTAGTTACCCTTGATTAAGAGCACTCTTAATTCCATGCCTTTATATCTCATCCAAACCATTGTCGACCATCTCTAGCATCAAGAATTGAGTGTCTCTTAAATTTTTTCTGGGCTCCAATACCTCTTCTAAAAAAATGCACGGACCTCTTGGTTTAAAAGTTATGGCACTTTTGATGAAGGTGGTCTTGGTTGTAAATCCATAAAAGAAGCTATCAATGCCTTTTCCTATAAACTCGGTGGAATTTTAGAGTAATCACAGCCTCTTTAATCTAATATTGCCAGGGTAAGCACCCCTTCATTTGTCCCTTTAAGCCGGGTGATTCCCCTGTGTTGAAAAGACTTTATTCTATCAAATGGGATGTCGAATCCCTAATTTTTTGGGGCATCAACTCTGGTGCCTCTTTCTTTTGGCAAGATAACTGAAGTGGTTGTGGTTCCATGGATGACTTACTCTACACCCACTCCACTTCCGCTATTAAAGTAAATTCTTTCTAGCATAACAATAAGTGGAACAATAGTAAGCTTGTTGATTTTATCCCTTCTACTTTCTGGAATATGGTTACTACTATTCCTATCACTCCTCAAAATCAAGATCATATTCTCTTTAAGCTCTCTCATAATGGTGATTTCAACCTCAAAAATGTGTGGCTCCACATTAAAGATACTCATGATTCCTCCTATGTATTCTCTAAACTTTGGAATAACCATATCCCTATTTCTTATTCTGTTCTTACTTGGCATTCTCTAAAAAATTTTATCCTTGTGATTCCTGGGGTAAAGGGTTTCATATACCCTCTAAATGCCAATGTTATTTTCATATTGAGAATGTTAATCATGTCTTTGTTAATGGGGTCATTGCTTCTAAACTTTGGATTTGGTATGATGATCTTTTTAACTCTGTAAATTTTAGTGGCTCTCTTACTTTATATCAACTTCTTGAAACTTATTTTGATAATACTATTAAAGGTCACATTAAAGTTATCATTGCTATCACTCTTATCCGTTCATATGGATGGACCAAAATGATGCAAAATGTGGATTCCTATGAACCATGTGAGGATTATTGCTAGAACTAAAACAAAATTGTGACTTGTTTAAAGCCAATCTCATTCATTACAAACATTTCAAAGGTCAGAAATTTGTGGCCAATAAACCGGGCATAAATTTGCTGATCAACCTTCCTTTAAATGACAAGATTGTCTATTGGAAAAACCTCTTGATCATATTATTAAAATCAACGATGGCTCCTCTCATAATGATTCTGTGGTGGCATTTTAGAATTCTAAGGGTATACCTATGTGCTTTTGCTTATCCCCTTATTTCTGCATTGTTCCTTTTCCAACTTATGGCGTCTTCAAAGCTCTTGAGATTTATCTCCAAAATGGCTGGATCAATATTTGGATCGAGGTGGATGCTGCTCTCCTGATTGATCTCTTGACTTCCATGAAGATGAGTAGCACTGAATTGTACTACCTCCTCAAGCAAACTAGATCTCTTCTTTCCCAATTGAATTTTAACATCACTCATGTTTGGCATGAAGGAAATGCTTGTGCTGACTACCTTGGCAACCTGGGTGCTAGATCCAATGGTATCATCTTCTTTGATCAACACACCTTACCCAAAGACTTGCGTGGGCTGGTTAACCTGGACAATTCTGGGTTACCTTATCTCAGAACTTAATCAATTCATTTGATGTTTTCTATCCATTCATCTTTTTTCTGTTTGCTTCTTTACTTTTTGGTTCTCTGCTCTTTTTTGAACCTTTTGTGGATGTTTAACACGAGGATATTAGTGTCAAGCTTTGGAATAGCTCCTCCTTCACTAGGAGGCTCACCGCTTTTTACATTGATAATGATCACGTTGAGCTATGTGCATATGGATATTCAAAGATAGGAATTATGTTGAGCTATGTGTCACCGCTATTGGTTTTATATCCCCAATCCTACTTGGGTTTCTTATACCAATGTCGTCGATTCCTAATCTAGGAGGCTTAATCTTTCGGATGGAGATTTTATTTTTATGGGTTTAGCTACTCCCATGTGGGGGGTTTCCTTCTTTTCTCCCACCTGCTATGGCTATTTTTTGCGTGTTTTCTTAGTGTCACCGACCCCCTTACACCTTATGAAAGACCTATTATTAGGAATAACTTAGATATTACTTCTTGGCTATCATTATATGCTTCTTTCACTTTGCTTGGGTGGAATCTCGTGCATTTTGTCTTTCATTCAGACTTATTTTTTTTGTCTTGGATGGTTTATTCAGATAGTTTCGTCGCTTTTACCTGTGATATCCTTTCGTGTGATGTTTCGAGATTGGGGCTTTGGTCAAGTTCTTTTACTTTTTGTCCAAGATCAATTGTTTTTTGTCGTTTTCACATTCCCAGAGGAATGGTTTTTCTTGTTGGCCTCTTTTAGTTTTACCGTGTTTACCCCTTTTCTCGCTCTTTTGTTAATACTTGGGATCTGGTCTTCCCTGCATGTTTTCACTCTTTATGCTATGATGGGAACATGCAAATCTTGAAGATCATTCTCCTGCTCGCTTGAATTTAATCAATGGTTTATCTTATATGCATAACTTGGTTATTGGCCAACCTATTGGTTATTACCGCCATTATCCTTGGCAATATTAATGTGACTAAGCAACCTATAACGCTTTTGCTCAGATGTGTCTTACTTGGATTTGTGGTGGGGAGTCGTTTCATTACCTATCCCTCCCTATCTGCTACCTTTTCCTCATCCCTACCGGTTTTGTAATCAGAGTCGGGGTTTTCCTACTATCTTGGTACTTTTAATTATTTTAATCCAAAGTAGGATTGCTATTGAGCACCAATTGGTTGCAACTTTCCTTATTGCTGCTATTTTGCTGTTTGTGATATCATTTGCTTTCTCTAATGGGTGTATTAACTGTAACAATGCCCCCATTTTTGATTTTTGGATTTCTATTTTCCTTGTCCAGCAAGATGCTAACATCTGGATTGATGTTTGTCTTCCTTGCTATTGTTTTCTGTCCCTATGCTATGATGGGAACATGCTATACTTAAAGATCTTTTTTTTGTTATGCTGGAAGTTAATCAATGGTTTATCTTATATGCATAATTGGGTTATTTAACCTACTAGTTATTATTATTGTCATTATCCTTGGCATAGTTGGATTAAGGTGATTAAGCACCCTATACCGATTTCTCAATGTCACTTTGGATTGGCTTGTGGTGGGGTGCTATTCATTATCTATCCCTCACTTTCTTTATATATATTTTTGGGTGGCCTCTTGGCCAGCTTGTTGGTCTTAGCTGTCTTGTTTGTAACCCTTCTACTGAAGTTTGGACGCTCATATTTGCCGCCAACTGTGGACTGAGCTGAGCCTTCTATCAAATTTTACTATCGCTCTCAAATTATATTGTTTCCATTTATGTCTTTGTATTACCTTACTGTCTAATCTCCCTCTCATTGTAATTTTGTGATTCTCTCTTATTCTCTGTGTTTGCTCCATATTACCATGCACTCTTACATCCTTGAGCATTGGCCTTAATCTTCCTTTAGCTTATTATGCTAATCATCTTGTATCTTTTGATTGCTTTAATGTCTTCTTTTGCTTTTGGATGTACTTAGATGGGATTTACTCCTTAGGATTGTAGCTCTTGAGAGTTTTGGAGTTTACCTTTAAGGACCTTGTAACCCTTTTTTTGTGGCTATCCCCCACATGGGGTTTCCCAAAAAAAAAAACCCTAAACCCAAAACTAATAACTAATAACTAATAACTAAAACCTAAATAACTAAACTAAAAGCTATCTAAACTAAAACTAACTAATATAAACTAATAACTAACTAAATAAAACCTAAACCCTAAACTAACCTAATAAACTATAATAACTAAAAACTAAACCTAAACTAAACTAATAAGACTAACTAAACTAATAATAATTAACTAATAACTAAACTAATAACTAAACCTAAAAATAACTAAATTAAACCTAAACCCTAAACTAATAACTAATTAAATTAAACCTAACTAATAAACTAAAAACTAACTAAACTAACTAAACTAATAACTAAACTAACTAAACTAATGAACTAAACTAAACTAACTAAATAACTACACTAAAACCTAAAAAAACAAAACTAACTAAACTAAATAAAACCTAATTAAACTAACTAAACCCTAAACCCTAAACATAATTAAAACTAACTAAACTAATAAAATAATAACTAAACTAATAAACTAATAACTAACTAAACTAAACCTAACTAACTAAACCTAATAATAAAACTAAACTAAACCCTAAACACCAAAATTAAACTAACTAAACTAAACTAAAAACATTAGCCTAAACCTTAACCTAACTCATCGAAAAAACTAAACCTAACCCTAAAGCCCCCTAAACTAATAAACTAATAATCCTAAACCATAATAAAACTAATTGTGCCTTATTTAATAATAATTGGTTAAACCGTTGGCCATTAACTTTGGTGGAGCATCTTAGTAGAACTCTCTCGGATCATGCTCCTCTTTTGATTCCTATTAAGGATGCTATTCATAATAATAATGTCATTTAATACTTTTGTTTTCAAAATATGTGCTTAAAAGATAAAAGATTTCTTATTGTTATTGCCTATTATTGGTGTGCTCCTCTTTCTTCTAATGATTCTGGATTTGGTATGATGAGATTTTGGCTTAAGCTTAAAAGGTTTAAGCATAATATCACTTGGTGGAATAGAAACTACTTTAAAAATCTTTTTGATAATATCATAAATATGGAACAAAGGTTGAAATATTTGGAAGAACTGGTTATTACTGATTCTTCTTTTGGTTTTAACCTTGCTAAAGCTAAAGATAATCTCATTAAGTTTCAGGATATGGAGGAGACATATTGGAGATAAAAAAGCTGCCTCTAAGCATTTTTCTAACTGGAAAGAAACACTAAATATTTTCATGCTTTGGTAATGAAAAGGTATGTTCTTGGTCACATTCATAAAATCAAGAATTTGGATGGTTCTTGGCTTACTGAAAAAGGGTATATAGTCTCTTCTGCTCTTAGTTTCGTTAAAAATATTTTAAATAAAATTGTCAACCTGAGCATTTATCTAATCCCTCTATCATTCCTTCTATTATGTCTAGAAAGGATAATGAGTGCTTGGTTGCTCCTCCTTCTGATGAAGAAATTTTTAATATTCATGATGGTATGAATGTTGATTCTATTATAGGGACGGATGGTTACACTACTTTATTCTTTCAAAAAGCTTGGTTTATTTTAAAGCTGACCTTGTTAATGTCAAGTATGATATTTTCAAGGGAATTATATTCCTAAATATTTTACTAGCACTTCTATTTTTCTTATTCTTAAGAAATATAATTGTGACTTTTGGAATGAATTTTGACTTATTAGTCTTTGTACTTCTTTTTAATAAATTAATTTCTAAAATTTTGACTAATAGGCTTAGTAAGTTTCTTCCTAAGATTATCTCACCTAATCAAATTGGCTTTGAGAAAGGTAGAACTGTTCCGGATAACATCTTGCTTACTCAAGAATTGATTCATGATTTGAATGTTAAAACTAGAGGTGGTAATTTACTTCTTAAGCTTGACATCTCCAAAGCTTATGATAATATTTCTTGGGATTTTCTTAATAGCATTTTACTTTATTTGGTTTCTCTAATAATTTTGTTTCATTGGTTAACAATATATTTAGAAATGTTTGGTTTTCATTAATTTTCAATGGTGAAAAGTTTGACTTCTTTAATTCCTCTCAAGGTATAAGACAAGGTGACCCTCTTTCTCCTTCGCTTTTTATTATTGTGATTGAATATTTGTCTCATTAGCTTAATCTTTTTTTAGAAGAATTCTAGTATGTATTTGAGGAATCTTGGTGGTTTAGCTATCTCTCACTTAAGTTTTGCTGAATATTTCATAATATTTTCTAATGGCTTGTTACATTATGTTAAAAGGCTTAAGTGTTTTTAAATAAATTTGAAAAGGAAAGTGTCCTTGTGATTACTAATCATAAAAGTTATTTTTATCACGTCTGCTTCTATTTCTATTCAAAATTTTATAAAAATAAAAATATTACTAGTTTTTCTTATCAAAATCTTCCTATTAAATATTTAGGTTCTCCTTTATATTATGGTCAAAAGAGATCCCATATTTTTGATGAGGTAACCCATAATATTCAAAATAAAATTTCTACCCTTGAATTTCATTTCTTATCCTTTGATGTTAGATTAATTGTTATTAAAAGTATTCTTTAGTCTCTTCCTTTATGCTTGTTGCTTAATATAATTCCTAATTCTCTTATTCTTATCCTGATTGAAAGACTTTTTAATAAGTTTTTTTGAACCATTAGGAATTTGGCCAAAAGGCTTCATTGGACTTCTTGTTCTAATTTGTGTGGTACTATTTATGAAAGTGGTATTGGGTGTAGATCTTTGATGGATTCTACCAATGTTTTTTCTTATGAACTTTGGTGGAATTTTCAGAAAAATGAAAGTCTTTGGGCTAAATTCATGAATTTTAAATATTACAAAGTTAAGCATCCTTTAATTTGCAATTATAAACATGGTGAGTCAATTGTTTGGATGTATCTCTATGATATTAAATGGAAAGGGGAACCTCTCATATTTTTGGGGTATTAATAATGGTTCTTCTTTTTTTTTTTAGCAAGATACCTGGATGGGAGACTTTTCCATTGATTCTTTGCTTAATACTCACTCCACTTCTTATTTGAAAGTTAGTCATTTCATTTATAATTGTGATTGGAATATCTCTTTTTTTAATGATTCGATTCATGATTTTATTAATAATAACATCATCAATATTCCTATTGATGGTATTTCTCATCAAATTTTTTTCAAAATTTCTAGTAATGGAGAATTTTCTTTTAAAGATACTTGGCACCATATTAGAGTTAAAAAACCCTCTTCTCCTATTTTCCTTCAAATTTGAAATAATATTATTCCTAGTTCTTATTTTATTATTGGGTGAAGAATTTTAAGGGATTATATTGCTGTTGACTCTTTACTTTTGGACAAAGGTTTTTATCTACCCTCTAAATGCATGCGCTACTTTCATATTGAGAATGTTAGTCATGTGTTTGTTAATGGTGCCTTTGCCTCTGATCTTTGGGGGTTGGTATGAGGATTTATTTAAGTTAAATTGTTTTAATGGTAATTTAACTTTCATGCAACTTCTTGACTCTTATTTTCTTAATGTTATTAAAGGGCATATCATAATTGTAATGGGTGTTACTTTGATTTGGTTTATTTGGCTTGGCAGAAATGATGCTAAACATCATACTGTTCCTATGAATCATAAGAGGATTATTGTAAGGACTAAATAAAAGATTTTTTTTATTTACATAAGGTTGTTCTTCCTAGTGGTACTACTTTCAGAGGTTGCAAGTTCATTGCCTCGAAAATGGGTATCCGATTTCTTTATTGTGACTTGTCTCTGGATTATAAAATTATTCATTGGATTAAGCCTCTTAATTGTTGTATTAAAATTAATATTGATGGCTCTATTGCACATAACAAGTGTGGTTATGGTGGTATTTTTAGGAATAATCTTGGGAATATTATCTTGGATTTTTCCACTACTCTTTCTATTAGTTTTATTATTCTTCCTATATTGATGGCTATTTATCATGCTCTTAAGCTATGTTTGGATAGAAATTTTCATACTATTTGGTTGCAATCAGATGCTGAGATGGTTGTTGATATTTAAATTCTAACCATAAGGGTAATGCTGATCTTTTTTATTTAATTAGAAACATTAAAGCTATTATCTCTAAACTTTCTTTTAAAATTACTCATATTTTAAGAGAAGGTAATGCTTAGGTAGATTTCTTAGCTAATTTGGGGTGTAATTTCTCTGATTTTACTTTGTTTACCAATGCAAATATTCCTAAGCAATTAAGAGGGATGTCTAATTTGGATAAATTTTGCCTTATGTTAGATTTTCTTAATTTTTTCTCCTTTTTCTTTTTTTTTTTTCTTTTGTTGTTGGTTCTTGGGGCTTCTACTTGGGAGATTATGGTGGTTTTGGTTTATTGGTACCATCCCTGTATTTCTTGGGGTTTATGTTATTATATTTTTCCTGTACTTTATAGGTTGGAATGTTGGCTTCTGGTGTTTTGGATGTCCAGCTGTTGTCATTTGCTACTCTTACTTTTAAGGTGGTATCTCTTGTGGGCTTATTCTTTGGGTTTTGGTTAGTTGTTTTTTTTTCTTTGGTGGCTTTGTGGTTGCTATCGTTGAGCTTCTTGGTTTTGGGGTGCCTTCTCTGGTTGAGATGTTGGTTGTGCTTCACTTCATTCTATTTCCTTTTAGCTAGTTGTGCTGATTTAGTTTTGGGTGAGGCTGTTGCTTTCATTTATGGCTTTGGGGCCTTATTTTTTCTTATTTTGTAGGATGCTATATACGTGCTTAGTTTTTATCTTTGTCATCGCTTGTGTCTTAGAAAACTTGTTGTGTTACTTAGTTGATGAAATCAAAAAGAAGAAATGTTGAATATGAATTTGTTCTCTGTTAAAAAAAAACCAAAAACCCTATACCCTCAACCTTAAACCCTAAACCATAAAAATCTTAAACCCTAAATACTAAACCCTAAACCCTAAAACCAGAAACCCTAAATCCTAAACCTTAAACCCTAAACCCTAAACCTTAAACCATAAACCCTAACCCTAAACCTTAAAACCTAAACCCCAATACCTAAACTTAAACCTAAAGAAACTAAATAAATTAAAAAATAAACTTAAACCCTAAAACCTAATAAACCTAAACCTAAACCTAAACCCTAAGAATGGGGAGAACCTTGATGGTGGGAACATTATCATCAAGCAGGCTCAGTCTAGAATTAGAAGTAGAGCCGAAGGCGGAGGCGGCAATTATCGCAGTGGTGGTGGGGAATTTGGAGGTGCTGGTGGATGTGGAGGTGGTGGTCAGAATAGTGGCGGTTATGGTGGCGTGAGGAGCAATGGAGGTTATAGTTGTGGTGGTGGAGGGAGAGATCGGTGATATGATGGTGGATCCCACTACTTGAGAGGCCGTGGTTCTGATGGGAACTGGAGAAACTGAAGGAGGGCCGATCCGATCAGCTGCTTATAGAACTCTTTATTTATAGTAGAGATGGCTCTAGTTATCTATGGATTTTTATTTGCTCAATGCATGCTCATTTTTTATCAATGTCATCGCTTGTGTCATAGAAAACATGGTGTGTTACCTGGTTGATGAAATTGAAAAGAAGAAATGTCAAATCTGAATTTATTCTCTATATAAAAAAACCAAAAACCCTAAACTAAAACATGAACCTTAGACCTAAAACCTAAACCCTCAACCCTAAACCCTAAACCCTAAACCCTAAAAACCCTAAACCCTAAATTCTAAACCCTAAAACCCTAAACCCTAAACCCCAAACCCTAAACCCAAAACCTAAACCTAAACCCTAAACCCTAAACCCCAAAGCCTAAACCATAAACCTAAACCCTCAACTAACCCTAAACCCTAAACCCTAAACTCTAAACCCTAAAAAGCTAAAACCTAGCCCTAAACTAAATAAAATGTAATAATAAAATAAATAAAATAACTAAACCAAAAAAAATAAAATATAATAAAAATCTAAACTAAAACCTAAACCTAAACTTAAACATAAACCTAAACCAAAAAAGAAAATAAAATAAAAACTAAACTGAAATAAAATAAATAGAAACATAAACTAAACTAAAAAATAAAAAAACTAAATAAAATAAAAACTATACCTAAAATAAAAATAAAATAAACCTATAATAAAATAAAATAAAACTAAGTAACATTAAACTAAAACCTTGTTTATTAACCTGAACCTGAACTTAAACTCAAACCTAAACCCAAACTAATTCAAATTATTTCAGCATCTTCTTTCTCCTCCATTTTTTTGGTTGCTCTAGCGAATTCCATTTCTTGTGTGAGGGCATGTCTCTTTTGTGGCTTTTCCTTTATACATTTTGGCTAGGGATTACATTTTGATGACTTTGCTCAGCTTTCGACTTCTCGTAGCATGTGTCACGGTTGACCATGGCTGCAATTTCGTCTTCCCCTTAGGAAATTTTGAGATTTATGCTACTCCCATTAAGGTTTCTGACTCTTTGGGGGTCTCTGGATTAAATCCATCAGTAACTTTGGAATCTTTCAGGGTTGTTCTTGCGGTTAAGGCCAATTATGCTGGTGAGTCTCTCGAGCTTATCTCTACCTCCTTTCGGGGTGCACCCATGATATGTGTTCTGATTCGATTATGTAAAGGCTTGCAAAACCTTTTATATCCATGTTGGTGGGTAAATTTGCTTTGTGTTGTCCTACTTTGGAGAAGATTCGATCATTTTTCAATAGATTGAAAATCTCTAGTATCTTTTTTGTCAGATTGATTGATTTCCATCATGTCTTGATTCAGCTTTCAAAGGACTTAGATTAATCTCAAGTTTTCTCTCGACACTCATTTTTTTGTTTTCATTTGTCAGATGCGATTGTTGAAATGGATGCCCCATTTTGATATTAAGGAGGAATATCTTATTGTTCTGGTTTGGATCACTCTTCCCAATTTGTGTGTCCATTTCATTAATCATGAGTTTCTTTTTGCTATGGGTTTGGTGTTCGATCATCCTCCTCAAGTTGATCTGATGACTGCTTCTAATACCCGACCATATGTTTCTCGAATTCTAGTCGAGTTGGATATAACTAAAAAATTTCCAAAGGAAATTTGGCTAGGATAATAAATATATGGATATTTGCAAAAAGTGGATTTTGAGAATTTTTCCTATTTTTTTTTGTTCCCATTGCAAAATTCATGGTCATAGAGTTTAAGATTGATTTATGGTTCATCCTCACCTTAAGAAACCCAAACCCATTCATAATAACTCGGATCCTAATCTTAAGGTGCCCTCAATTAAACCATAAAAAGTTGTTCTAATAGATAACTCTTTACCTGAAGCTGAGGGTCATTACCTTGATCCTCCCACTAGTCCTTTGAACAATGTTGTGGTTCTTTCGATCCTTTTGGATGTCAATGGTAATAAGGATGCATTACCTTGTAATGGGCCTATACATTTGAGTCCCACTAATATTGGCACAAGAAAATAATATGATTTTGAAACTTATGGATGATGATTCTATCTCAAATAATTCCATTCCTATTTCTTTGCCACCTTTAATTGAAGAAAATGTGATCCTTGATGAAATCTTGAATGGTGAGCAAACTAAGGATAAAGTTTCTAATCTTGATTAGTCACCTGTGCTTTAAATGGTCCTAATCCTTCTCTTGCTTCTTCATCTAATTTTAAATTGATTTCAAATTTGATACTTCAACATAATAATGATTTGGAAGAAGGTGAAGTGGCCCACAATGATGGTTTAAATGCACATCCTTATTCCAAACATACCCCTATATAATCTCTCTCAGAAGGTGATGTTGTGAATATGATTAATAAATTTCAAATAGTTTTCAGAAAGAAAAAATAAAACTCTTAAAACTAAATTTCCTAACTTTGCCAGAGTTACTAGATTTGGCTCTTATGCCCAAAAATAAATGGTTTCTTTTTAATTTGGAATGTGAGAAGGATTGGAACCCTCTCTGTTAGAAATAGAATTAAAAATTTAGTTCGTTCTCATAGCATTTCCTTTTTGGCTATTTTGGAACCTTTTATTCTTCCTTCTAACATTTCTTTTGTTGTGAGAATGATTGGTTATGCTAATTTTTTTTGCTAACTCGAGCAATAAAATTTGGATTTTTTAGTATAGTCCCTATGTTCTATAGGTTTTGGATGATTTATCCCAAGTTATGATTGTTAAGATTATCTATGATAATTGGTGTTATTTTGGCACATTTGTTTATGCTTCTTGTAATAAAAATGGTAGACGGCTTCTATGGAAGGATCTTATTAGTTTTTCTTCTTCTGTTGATGCTCCATGGTTTGTCGGTAGAGCCTTTAATACTATCTCTTCTTCCTCTAAATGGGTTGGTGGTAATGCTCCAAACTTATTTTCTATGGAAGATTTTAATAACATGATCTTTGATTGTCATCTTATTCATATTGGATTTAGTGGGTCTCAATTTACTTGGAATAATTATAGACTTCGGTGAAGGCTAGATCGGGTTCTTTTTAATCATTTGTCGATTAATCTTCTCCCTAGTACTTCTATGGAGCACATAAGCAGAACCCTTTTGGACAATTCCCCTTGCTTATCAATATGAATTATATTGCTAGTAAGTCCTCCTCCCCTATTGCTTTTAGCTTCCAAAATATGTGGCTCGTGGATGATAAATTTTTGGATGTTGTTGCTACTAATTGGGTGAACCTCTTCATCTTGATGATTCTATTTTTGGGATGAGGAGACTGTGGTTCAAATTAAAAAGGCTTAAATAATGCCTTACTTAGTGGAATTAACATTGTTTCAAGAACCTTTTTATCAATATTAAAGATATGGAGAATGAGGTTATAGTTTTGGAAGATGTTGTTGTTAATGATCATTCTAAAATTCATTTGTTGGATCAAGCTAAAGATAGGTTAATATGTTTTTAAGATATGGAGGAGACCTATTGGCAGCAAAAAGCTTCTATGAAATGGATCGGGATCATAATACTAAATATTTTCATGCCATGGCTAAAAAGAAAAAGGCTATAAAATACATTCACAAAATGAAAATTAATGATGGAGTTTGGTGTTCGGATAAAAAGGAGCTTATTGATTGTATTATTTCTTTTTATAAAGAGCTTCTGAATAAAAAAGTTGTTTATGGTGATATTTCTTGACCTGAAGTTATTCTTAATCTTATTATGATGATGATAACATTATACTTTCATCCTTACCTTCTAAGTTTGAAATTAGTGATACTTTGTAGGGTATGAATAAAGACTTTGTGGCTAGTCCTGATGATTATACTACCCTCATTTTCCAAAAATGTTGGATTATCATTAAAGAGGACTTAGTTAAAGTTGTTCTTGATTTCTTTAATCGTACTGCCCTTCCCAAATATTTTGCTAGCACCTCCATTATTTTAATTCCCTAAAAAAGACAATCCAAGTTTGGAGTGAGTTTAGGCGATTAGCCTTTGCTTTTTTTAAATAAACTTATTTCTAAGATTTTGGCTAAAAGCTTGAGTATCTTGCTTCCAAAATTATCTCCCCCAATCAAATCGATTTTGTTAAAGGAGATCCATTTCGATAATGTTTTTTAGCCCAAGAGATGATCCATGATTTAAATGCCAATGTTCACAGTGGAAACCTGCTTTTTAAGCTTGACATTTCCAAAGCTTATGATAATATTGGTTGGGTTTTCCTATATAAAATTTTGGCATTATTTGGATTCTCTAACCAATTTATTTTTTTAATTAAGAATGGTATTGAGAATTCTTGGTTTTCTTTGCTTGTCAATGGTGAAGTGCATGGTTTCTTCTCTTCTTCTCATCGGCTAAGGCAAGGGGACCCTCTCTCTCCTACCCTTTTCATTATTGTTGTGGAATATCTTTCTAGATGTATTGATGTTTAGCAGAATGCTAACATATACTATAGAACCATTGGTGGGTTTCCCATTTCTCACCTTAGTTTTGTTGAAGATTTCATTATATTTTGCAATGCCTCTACTCTTTATATTAAAACATTGTGTAATGTTTTTAACTATTTTTGGTAAGGAGAGTGGCTTGAATATTAATCGATAAAAGTTGTTTTATTACTATCTCTTCTATTTCCTTATCTAAGATCAATGCTCAAGAATATTATGGGTTTTCACATCAAATTCTCCTTTAAGTATCACGGGGACTCCACGATATAGAGGAACAAAAAGATCTTCTTTATTTGATGAAGTTATTCATAAAATAAATAAGAAAACCTCCTCTTGGGAGTTTCATTTACTTTCCTTTGGTGCTTAACTAATCCTGATCAAAAGTACCCTTTGCTCTTTGCCTCTATATCTCTTGTCTACTATTATTCCTACCCATTCTATTATTGAAAGGATCAATAAATTCTTTAATTTATTTTTTTTGGGGATCTAACTCTCCTATCAAAAGATTACATTGGGCTAGTTGACAAAACTATGTGGTCCTAATAATGAAGGTGGTTTGGGCTGCAAAACTTTAGAGGATTTTATCAACTATTTTTCCTATAAAATGTGGTGGAATTTTAGAAATAAATAGAGTTACAGATCAAAGTTTATGCATGCTAAATATATGGGCAAACATCCCCTCATTTTGTGCTTTCAAATATAGGGATTCTCCTATGTGGAGAAGACTTTGTAGTATTAAATGGAATCGAGAACTTAATTTCTTGGGGTGTCAATTCTAGTTCCTCTTTCTTTTGGAAAGACAATTAGAGGCGGTCTCATTTGATTCCCTGCTCAATACCTGTGATGTTGAAGATTAATTAGTTAATTACTCATAATAAGTGGGATGTGGATCAATTGAATATTCTTGTCCCTAATGTGATCATTAACAAAATCCTTAAAATTTGTCCTTTCCCTAATGAACCCGACCAAATTTGCTTCAACAATTCTTTTCCTAGAGATTTTATTTTTAAGGATGTTTGGCATTTCATCATATTTAAATATCAAGAGTCCTTGATTTTTACTAAAATCTGGAATATTAGTGTCCCTACTTTGTTCTCGACTTTAACTTGGCTCATTACGAAGCATTATATCTGTGGATACTCTTCAAAAAAAGGTTTCCATCACCTCTCTAAATGTCAATGTTGCTATCACATTGAAAGTGCAGATCATGTTTTTGTAAATTACCCTATTGCTACTAAAATGTGGAATTGGTATGATAATATTTTTATTACTTTCCATTTTAATGGTTCATTTTCTATTATACAACTTCTTGAAGCATGTTTCTCCCATACTTCTAAGGGCCATGTTAAAATTAGTTTAGCTATTACTATTCTTTGGTATATTTGGATGGATAGAAATGATGCTAAGCATCGTAATATTCCTATGAATTATCATTGTATTATTACTAGAGCCAAATATATAATTTTATCTCTTTTCAAAGCTAATCCTCTTACTCACTCTAGTTTTAAAGGGTGTAAGTCTGTGGCCTTGAATTTTGGGATTATCCTTCTTCCGTAATGTAATGTTCTCTACCCAAAATTATATACTAGATTAAACCTAATTATTACTACATTAAGGTAAACGATTTGGGTTTCAAATGGTTATTATGGCTGTGGTGGGATTTTGAGAGATTATAGTGGCATGGTTATCTCTACTTTTGCTGCCCCTTTAGAGCTTTGTTATGTGTTATTTCTTGAGCTCAAATGCTTTCATCATGGCCTTTCAATTTGTTTATAACAAGTTTTTCATAAGATCTAGTTTGAAGTTGATTCTCTCCTTTTTTAGATTTACTCAAATCTGATGCTCATGGTAATCTTGAGTGTATTATTTACTTAATAATAGGCTTCTTGTAAACCTAGATTTTCAAATTTCTCATATTTATAGGGAAGCCAACTCTTGTGCTGAGTTTCTTGCCAATTTGGGTGCCAAGTCTTCTTCTTTGCATATGTTTTCTAATGATGACATCCCTTTCCCATTAAGGGGTCTTGTTAATCTTGATAAAATTGGTTTTCCTTATATTAGAAGCTTTTAGTCTTTTTTCCTCCTGTGGGGCTTTGGCTTTCCCCTTGTTATTATTTTTGAATATTTCTGGTTTTATCTTTTGTAGATTTGGTCTTGATTTTTTCTCTTCTCATCAACCTAGTTTTATTTTCCAGTTTCGTTTCTTCCCATTCTTTGGATTTTTACTGTTATATTTATTTTCAAGTTTGTTTTCTCTCCCAACTTGGTAGAGGTGTTTATAGAAGGTGGAGGCTATTGCGTTTTGCTTGTCTTCTGGTTGGTGTGGTTCTCTTTATTGGTTGGTTCTCTCTATTGCCTTTTTTATTTGCTCTGGATTTTGTGGTTGGCTGTTTGCTGGTGTTACCCGGCTGTAGGTTTTTTTCCTTTCTAGGTGTTGCTTGTGCTATTTTTATGACCTTCCTGCTATGGCTGGTTATTTTGTCACCTTGTTGTTTGCTGATCAGGATGGTTTTTCTAGTTGATTTTTGTTGTCCTTTCTCTCTTGGTTTTGCTCCTACTGCTAAAAGGAGTTGTGTGACATTGAGGCCTCTTTATTTTTTCGGTTATAGCTTCGAGAACTATTTTCCTGCGGCAATCTATCCTTTCTTTAGTGTTGTTCTGGATGAGTGTAAGGTTGGATGCTTCTGGATTATTATATCCTTTGAATATTGGGTGTGCCTTCTATATCGAGGTTCTATTTTTAATTTGTGTTATGAACTGAAGGTCAAACTACTGGTTGGATGTTTTAAGACTTGGCTAATGATGACTCTGTTTGAGTTCTTATTTGTGGCTGCCTTTGGTTCTTAGATTATTTGTGATCCTAAAGGGCTTTTACTTTTTCCATTTTTGGCTGCTGTATCTACTGCTATCCTTGGATTTGCATTGGTGGCTATTGTCTATGGCTTTCCCTTAGGATTTTTTCAATGTTTATGATTGGATGACTCTTTCTATCTTTCATCCTGATGGTTCTAAGTCTATTGATTTGAATCTTTGGCGATCTTGGTGGCTTGCAGGGTGGACTATCTTCTTTGGATTGGTGCTAGCGGCTAGTATTTACTTTGTTATAATTTTCCGACCATTTTAAGTCTATGTTTGGAATGGGCTACATACTTTCCCATTCTTCTCTTCTAGTTTCTACCTACTGGGATTTTCATTTCTGGATTGTGGGTGAACCTCTTCCCATTCCTGTTTTGATGGTTTCTTTGCTTTTAACAATCTTGATGTTAGCCTTAATGTTCCTCTAGATAGTATTATTTTTGGTTATTTACATGTTAATGAATGTCAACTATGGTCATCTTTTGCCTTCGTTTGGTCTCTGTTTATTCCTTTTTCCCATGTTGTGAGGTTTGCTCTAGCTGTGTTATCAATTTATGGTGGTGGCTTTGTTAATGCTCCCTCGGTCTTTCTTGATGGGTTACCTTCTTATCTTTCTTTGAGTTTAATATCTAATAACTAACCCAAACCCTCTCAAAACCCTAAAACCCTAAACTCTAAACTCTCTTAACCCACAAACCTAAACCCTAAGCCTTAAACCCCCAAAAATCCTAAACCCAAAATTAAACCCTAAACCCTAAATCTAAAACCCTAAACCCTAAACCCTAAACCCTAAAAAATCCTAACCCCCAAACCCTAAACATAAACCTAAAGTAACTAAAAAAATTGAAAGATAAACCTAAATCATAAAACATAATAAACCTAAAACTAAACTTAAACCCTAAGAATGGGAAGAACCTTGACGGCATGAACATCATCGTCAACTAGGCTCAGTCTAAATCTGGTGGTGCAGGTAGTTATCATAGGGGTGGCAGGGGATCAGGAGGTGTTGGTGGACATGGAGGTGGTGGTCAGAGTAGTGGTGGTTATGAAGAGGAGGCGACGAATGACCATGGTGGTGGAGGAGAGATCAATGATATGGTGGTGGATCCCGCTACTCAAGAGGTCAGGGTGGTTCTCATGGTAACTGGAAAAATTGAAGAATGGCAGATCCGATCTACTGCTTATGGAACTATGTCTTTATTGTAGAGATGGTTCTAGTTATCTAGGGTTTTTTATTTGCTCTATGCATGCTCATTTTTTATCTATGTCGTTGCTTGTGTCTTAGAAAATTTGGTGTGATAATTGGTTGATGAAATCGAAGAAGAAGCTTGTCTTTGAATTGTCTAAAAACCAAAACCCTAAACCCTAAACTAAAACAATCATAAACTTAAAATATAAACCCTAAACCCTAAAACAAACCTATAAACCCTAAACCCTAAAACCTAACCTAAACCCTAAACCCTAAACCCTAAACCATAAAAAACTCCACAAACTAAACCCAAAAACTCTAAATCCTAAACCCAAAACAAAAAAACCCTAAATCTAAAACCAAAAAAAGCTAAATCAAAATAAAACTAAATAAAACCTAAAAGAAAAACCTAAACCTAAACCTAAAAAAATAAAACCTTAAACACTAAACTAACTGGTTGAGGCCACCTAAACCCTAAATCTTAAACCCTATCATGACACAAAACTAAATCTTAAATAAAAAAATAAAACAGCCTAACCTGGCCCTAAACCCTAAACATAAACCCTAACCACTCCAAACCTAAACCTCACTAAACTAACTAAAAACACCCTGCCCAAACCTGCCCTCTAACTAAACTAAACCCACCTAAATTCTAAACCTAAATATAAGACCTAATAATAAATAAAGAAATAAACCTAAATAAAATAAAATAAACCTAAATTAAACCTAAATCTAAAATAAAAATAAAATAAACTAATTAAATAAAACCTAAACTAAAATAAAAAAAATATAAAATAAATAAAAAATAAAATAAAAAATTAAATAAACTAAAATAAAATAAATTAAAACTAAATAAAAACCTAAACCTAAAAATAAACTAATAAATTAATAAAAATAAAATCTAAACCCTAAAAAATAAAAAAAACCTAAACCTAAAAAAAAAAAAATAAAATAAACATACTAAACTAAAATAAATAAAGCCTAAGCCTAAACTTAAAATAAATTAAACCAAAACCTAAACTAAATAAAATAAATAAACTAAAAACATAAACCTAAATTGAAGAAAATAAATCCTAAAACAAACCTAAAATAAAAACCTAAAACCTTAACCTAAAAAAATAAAATTAAAACCTAAACATAAACCTAAAATAAAAAATAAAACTTGCACCTTAAAAAAAAAATAAAAAATAAAATAAACTAAAATCTAAACCTAAACCTAAAAAATAAACTAAAATAAAAAACCTAAACTAAAATAAATAAACCAAAAATAAATAAACTAAACTAATTAGAAATAAAAATAAACCTAAATAAAAATAAAAAAATTAAACTTAAATAAATAAAATAAATAAATAAATCTGGGTTTACTTAATTAAAAAAAATTGTAAACCCTAAACTAAACCCTAAACCCTAAAACCCTAAACCTAAAAAGCATAAACCCTAAAACCTTAAACTCAAACCATAAACCCAAAACCTAAACTAACCTCTAAACCCCAAACCCCAAACACAACCTTTAAACTTTAAAAGCATAAACCATAAAACCTTAAACCCTAAACCCCAAGCCCTACACCCTAAACCCTAAACCCTAAACCCTAAACCTAAACCTCAAACCTTAAACCTAAACCTAAAGTAACTAAATAAATAAAAAATAAACCTAAACCCTAAAACCTAAAAAACCAAAACCTAAACCTAAAAGAAGAACCTGAGGAACATCACCAACAACAGGGCTCAGTCTAGATCAGCGGTGGAGAAGGCGGTTATCATAATGGTGATGGGGATATGGAGTGGTGGATATGGAGGTGGTGTGGTTATGGATGTGAGAGGAGCGGTAGAGGTTATAGCGTGGTGGTGGCGAGGAGAGATTGGGATTTGATGGTGGATCACTACTCAAGAGGCGGGGGGTTTTGGGAACTAGAGAAACTAAGAACACTCGATCACTACTTATGGAATTATGTCTTTATAGTAGAGATGGTTATAATTATATAGGCTTTTTTATTTTCTCTTTGCGTGCTCATTTTTTTATCTATGTCATCCCTTGTGTCTAAGAAACTTGGTGTGTTAGTTGGTTGACGAAATAAAAAATAATGTTAAATCTGAATTTTTCTCTGTTAAAAAAACCAAAAACCCTAAAGTATAAACTAAAACTTGAACCCTAGACCTAAAACCTAAACCCTCAACCCTAAACCCTAAACCCTAAAAACCCTAAAACTAAACCCTAAACCCTAAACCCTAAACCCTAAACCCTAAAAACCCTAAACCTAAACCATAAAGCTTAAACCCTAATCCTTAAACCCTCAACTAAGTGAACCCTAAACTTTAAAATGCTAAAATCCTAAACCTAAACTATAATACATAAAAATAAATAAAAAGTCTAAAACCAAAATATAATAAAATAAAACTTAAACTAAAACCTAAACTTAAATCCTATACTTAAACCTAAAAGAAAATAAAATAAAAAAATAAATACTAAACTAGAAAAATAAATAATAACCAAACTAAACTAAAATTAAAAACCTAAAAAAAATAAAAACTAAACATAAAATAAAATAAAATAAAATAAAATAAAACAAAATAAAAACTTGAACCTAAAGAATAAATATAAAAATAAAACCTAAAAATAAATAAACAATAAAACCTAAAAAAATCTAAAAGCCTAAAACCAATAAAATAAAATAAACCTAAACCTAAACTAAAATAGACTAAACTAAATTAAATAAAACATAAACCTAAACCTAAACCTAAAAATTAAATAAAATAAAATAAACTAAAATTAACCTAAACTGAACTAAAAATAAAACCTAAAAATAAAGCTAAAATAAAAAAAAATAAACCAAAAAATAAAAAATAAAACCTAAACCTAATAATAAAAATAAAACCTAAACCTAAAAAAATAAATTAAAAAAAAAACTAAAAAAACCTAAACCTAAATCAAAAAAACTAAACTAAAATAAGAAACCTAAACTAAAATAAATAAACCTATAATAAATAAACTAAACTAAATAAAAAAATAAACCTAAATAAAATAAAAATAATAAACTAAAATAAAATAAATAAACCTACTAGTTTGTAATATAAAAAAGAATAAAAAATAAAATAAAAATAACCCCAGCCCTAAACTAAACCTAAAACCCTAAACCCTAACCCTAAACCCTAAACCTAAAAAATCCTAAAACCCTAAACACCCCAAACCCTAAACTAAACCTTAAAACCAACCTAAACCCTAAACCCAAATGCTAAACCTAAACCTTAAACTAACCTAAACCCTAAGAATGAACCTTGACAGAACATCATCAACTAGGTTAGATCTAGATGCATGTAGAAGGCGGTGGCGTGCTTATCAAAGTGGTGGTGGGGGTTCTAGAGGTGCTAGTGGATATGGAGGTGGTGGTCGGAGCAGTGGTGGTGATGGAGGGGGGAGGAGTGATGGAAGTTACAGCCATGGTGGTGGCGGAGGGAGAGATCGGGGATATCATGGCGGATCCCGCTACTTGAGAGGTGGGGTTGGTTCTAACGAACTGAGAAAGCGAAGAACGACCAATGTGCTACTTATGGGCAGTATTTATAGTAGAGAGAGTTCTACATATCTAGGTATTTTGATTTGCTCTATGGGTGCTCATTTTTTATCTATATTATCATTTATGTCTTAAGAAACTTATGGTGCTATTTGGTTGATGAAATTAAAAAGTAGAAATGTTGAATTTAAATTTCTTCTCTGTTAAAAAAATCTTAAACCCTAAACTAAAACTTCAACATTAAACTTAAAACCTAAACCTTAAACCATAAACCCAAAACCCAAAACCCCAAACTCTAAACCCTAAATCCTAAAGCCACCAACCCTAAACCTAAATCCTAAAAATGCTAAAAACCTAAACCTAAACTAAATAAAACCTAAAAATAAAATAAATAAATAAACCTAAACCAAAATAAAATTAAAAAATTAAATAAAATAAAAATATAAACTATAACTGAAACCTAAACCTAAACCTAAAAAAAAACAAAAATAAAAAATAAAAAGTAAATTAAAATAAAATAAATAAAAACCTAAACTAAACTAAAATATAAAAAAACTAAATAAAAGAAAAACTAAACCTAACATAAAATAAAATAAACCTAAAGAAAATAAAGAAAACTAAATAAAAAAACCTAAAAAATAAACCTAAAAAATACCAAAAATATAAAAAAAAATAAAACCTAAACCCTAAGCTAAAAAAACCTAAGTCTAAAAAAAATAAAATTAAATAAATAAAATAAACCTAAACCTAAAAATAAAACTAAACTAAAATAAATAAACTTAAACCTAAACCTAAAATTAAACTAAATAAAATAATATAAACTAAAATAAACCTAAACCTAAACTAAAAAAATATATAAATAAACCTAAAATAAAACCTAAAACCTAAACTTAAAAATAAAATAATAACCTAAACCTAAACTTAAAATAAAGTAAAACCTAAAATTAAAATATAAAATAAAAATAAAACTCAACTAAAAATAAGCCTAAACCAAAAATAAACTAAAAAAACCTAAACCAAAATAGATAAACTAAACTAAATAAAATAAAAATTGGATAAACTCAAATAAATAAAAATAAACTAAATAACCCTAAACTTATAGGTTTACTTAATTTAAAAAGAAAAAAAACCTAAACCCTAAACCCTAAACCCTAAACCCTAAACTAACCCTAAAAACTCTAAACCCAAAACCTAAAACTAAACTAAACTAAACTCCCCAAACCCTAAACCTAAACCTAAAACTAAAATCTAAACCCAAAACTAAACTCTAAACCTAAAACCATAAACACTAAACTCTAAACTCTAAACCTTTAACCTAAACCCTAAAAACATTTACCTTCAAACCCAAACCCAAACCCTAAACCCTAAACTAGCCCTAAATTAACCCTAAACCCTAAACTAACCCCAAATTAACCCTAAGAATGGGAAGAACCTTGATGGTAGGAACATCATCGTCAACTAGGCTCAGTCTAAATCTAGTAGTGGAGGCAAAGGCAATGGCAGCTGTTATCGCAGTGGTGGTGGGGGGATCTGGAGGTACTGGTGGATATGGAGGTGGTGGTCAGAGCAGTGGTGGTATTGGAGGTGAAAGGAGCGACGAAGGTTGCAGTCGTGGTGGTGGCGGAGGGAGAGATCGGGGATATGATGGAGGATTCCACAATTTTGAGGGTGGTTCTCATGGGAAGGAGAAAGCGAACAGATCCGATTTCTTTATGGAACACTATCTTTATAGTAAAGATGGTTTAACTTATCTAGGGTTTCTAATTTGCTCTATGGGTGCTCATTATTTTTCTATATCATTGCTTGACTCCTAGAAAACTTGGTGTGCTACTTGGTTGATGAAATCAAAAGAAGAAATGTTGAATATGAATTTGTCCACTATTTAAATAAAACCTTAAACCTTAAACTAAAACTTAATATCAAAACCTAAAACCTTAAACCTTAAACTCTAAACCCTAAACACCCTAAAGCTTAAAGCTAAACCCTAAACCCATAAACCCTAAATCCTAAAACCTAAAACTCTAAACCCTAAACCCTAAACCCTAAAACCATAAACCCTAAACCCTATAACATACAACCCTAAACCCTAAACCATAAACCCTAAACCCTAAAACTTAAAATAACCTTTAACCATAACCATAAACCCAAAACCTTAAATAAAGATGTCATCAGTAGTAGATCTAAAGAATGACCTAATTCTAACATAATTATGGTAGCTAAAGAATATGTCTTCAAAAGTCTTTCCCTTGACTATTAGAGATTTGAATACCCTAAACCCTAACCTTAAATCATATTATAATACCATATATTATAGTATAATGTAGCATCATATATTTAAGCATGTATTGATGTGTTTTTGGATGTTATAAGATGTTTTGAAATGTTTTAGAATATTATGGTATTGTGCCCTATAGTCTATATTAATATAAATCATAAAAAATTGATTCAATAAATTAGATGATAAAATTTTGTTAAATTTGAAGTGGAAATTAGGTTGTAGTTCCAAAGCAGTGTTATGTCACTTGTATTCTAAAAAGTAAGATTTTATGTTCAAAATAAATATTATATGTTGTAGCATAGTATAACATGATATATAATAACATATTATTCTATGCATTTAAAATCTTTTAGTATTTTATAATCATGCGTCGAACTACACTAGCATTATTTATAAAAATGTTGATTTAGACTTTAAAATGGTGGATTTGGCCAAATTCATAATATGTAGGGCATGGAATCATAATATATTATTTAAATTTAAAATATGTAAGTGATATGACTAAAATATATAGTTATTTATTATTTAGACTAATTTTATGATTTTTTATCTTAAGCAATCCCTTGTGATGTGATATGTAATATAATATAACATAATAAGTTATAGTGTATTATAATGTTGGATTCCATAACATTGTGTAGCATCATGCATTACAACATACTATTGTGTATTACTACTTGTGTTTAACATATTTTAGTTTATTATAGTATGATGTAGTAGAGTTTGTACTAGTATAATTTATAAAAATACTGATTTATAGGCTGAGATGATGGGATTTGGCCAAATTTAGGGTAAGCTTTAGGGAACATCATTGGGGTGTGCTATGGCTTGTCATTTAATCAAAAGAATGGAATTTTGCATCCAAAATAAATGTTCAATTTTCAACCAAAATTTATAATTTTTTTTGTTTAAACTGATTCATTTTAAGGTGTAATGTAAGATAATATGTTATATGAAAGCATATTAATATAAAATGTACATAACAATATACCTTCACATATATATGAACGTGGTGGTGTTTTACTAAATGTTATTATATATTTTAGTATGTTTTACTTTTGTTATAATACATTGGGTCAAAACTCACAAAAATGTTAATTTGAAAGTTGGGATGGAAGAATTTGGCAAAATTCATGTCACACAGAAGCAACACCAAAATTATGCTATTTTGTACCATTTCTAATAGAAAAATAATAATTTTACATCTAAAATAAACATTAATCATATTTTGAGAAAATTTTATTATTTGTTAATTTTAAGTGATTCTACTGAGGTGTAATGTTAGAAATTATATTATATTTTCACAAATTATAATATAACATCATATATTATAATATAATATCATGTGTTAATTCACACTATAATATGCTTAGCATGATATTGTATAGTTAGTTTAAGCTTGTACCATCACAAATCATAAAATGTTGATTACAATGTTTAGATGATGTAATTTGAACAAATACATTGTTTAGATTTTTGGTTGAAGTATTAAAGGTGTGCATAAAAGAAGAAATAAGATTTGATGAGAATTTCATGTCAAGGACATGGAGGGAGATCCACTAGGGGATCACAGATGCATTGGACATGACATGTGAGGGGTCTATGTCAAGGGCATAGAAGAAGAAAATCTGTTGGGGATAAGGTTTGAATTTGATTTGATAATGTATTTTATGGAAAGAAGATCTGTTGGGGATAAGAATCTATAATGCCTTAGGGATTAAGATTAAATCGACTTTAATTTGTTTTATATTAATTTATGTTGAGGCAAATCTGCTAGAGATATGGGCTCTGGGATGGTATATGAACCTTCCACTAGGGAAGCAGGGTTGGACTATCCATTGGGGATTAGGATCTGAGTTTGACTTCATATATTTGATTGGGGATGTATCTGCTGGGGATAAGAGTTTGGTTGGATTTCTTTGATTTAGACTCTACTAGGGGAGTTGGTTTAATTTGGCTCTACTGGAGAGGTTGGTTTTGAATTTGATTTGTTTGCTTGACTTATATATGATTTGGGGCTCCACTGGAGAAGGGTGTGATTTAACTCCACTAGTTTGGGTTTAATTTAATCGAGTTAATAATGTATGTGGACCCACTAAGAAGGGTTATATCAACTTTGACCTACCTTAGGTTTACAAATCTAAAGGGATAGTATACTAGTTGTGGGGTAGACCTAGCCAACCTAAGGGGTTGCCTTTTAGTGTGCAATAATTGTACTAAGAAGAAGGTGTAGCAAACTTACATCTTCCAAAGTAAGGAACAACCACTGGGGTGACCTGTTGGATGCACAACAAATTGAACTTGACCTAGGGCGACTACTGAGTGAATGTCGCTACATATGTCAACTCAAAAGTAGTCAGGATTAGTTATATCTTAATTTCATGTTATTTGATATAGTTTGTTTGGCTTAGTTTGATTTCAAATTGTTAGCATATTCACTAAAGATGTGAGCTTGATCAAATTTGATAGATTTAATTTATGGATCATGTCAGTGTATGATGGACCCACTGAGAAGGGGCTACATCAGACTTGTCCTATCTTAGATTTACAAATCCAAAGGAATAGTCTACTGGCCATGGGGTAGAGCTAGCCAACCTAAGTTTTTGATTGCGGTTATCTTAAAAAAAGGTGTAGCACTTACATCTTCTAAGTAGAGAATAAGATGGGTGACTGTTGGTAACAAATTGAACGACTTAGGAGAGACTCTGAATGAATCCTGGGACTTATATCAACTCAAAAGTAGTCAGGTGATTCTTATAGGGAGTTTTGCTGACACTGCCCTAAAAATAAGATATCTGCTTAGGAAAAATACCGTTAGGGGTGTCCTCCCAATCCCCAAGTGAATATATAATTTATTTATATGTTTGTGTGGACCCTATTACTGTGCGAGGGACCACACTGAGAAGGGGCTATATCAGCCTTAACTTGTCTCTGATTTACTAGACCAAAGGAGAATCTACACATCCACAGGACGGATTCTCCAACCACAGGGGTGGTTACTAGGAATGGGGAACTGTCCAATCTGATAGTAACCCAAGTAGTCTCTGAATGGGGTCACAAAGGATGTGATCCAAATATAGTGCCCATAAGGGAGATGCTACTAGGGGAGTTATCCTGAGCCCTAGAAAAGAAAGCCTATAGGTGTACGGTGGCCAACACAAGGAGAAAGCATAGTAGACTTACATCTGCCATGAGTGGGGTATCCTAAGGTGAGAGAACCAAACAACCTAAAGTGTATCCATCTACATGAGTGGTGTATCCATCAACATAGCGAGAACCAACCAACCTAAGGTGCTCATCGGTGTGCAATGATCAATTTGGAAAGAAAGCATGCAGACTTACAACTTTCCAAGAGAAATTGATCATCAAGATAGTCTATCATTATCAGGATAGATTCTATCTGACTTAAAGCAATTACTAAGAAAGGAGACCCGAGGAAGGATTGGACCTGACTTGAAGTAGTCATGGGAAGGAAGGGAGGAACTTATCCTAAACCTCAAATATATTCAACCCAATTAATGCATGAGCATAGTAGACTCATATTAAATGAAAGCCATACCAAACTAAGGCCCTCATTAGTGTGGCCAAGCAAGGAATGAAAGCGTAGCCCACATCCTCCAAGTAAGAAGACCACTAGGTGACACACTACTTGGGTAGCATCATTAACCTAGAGTAGCTATTGAGTGAGTGCTACTAGGGGCATTATCTTAACTTCAGTAGCTAAGTAAAAGATATGTGTTTATTTTATATGTTTGTGTGTATTTTATGTTTGTGTTATGTCGATAAAGGGTAGGATGCCGCTTGAGTTCCTTACAACTACCTTACACATTTGTGGTAGATTCAGAAATAAGAATACTTTTAACATGGAAGAGATTGAATTCAAAATGGAATTTTCATTGATGATAATTATATTGAAACATGATTTATAATATTTCTTTAAGTAGATCCCGTTGATTGGAAGAATTGGGTGCTCTCCCTTATGATTAATAAGCTGATAAGATCTTCCTTGGTAAGCCTTCTCTATGGAAAAAGGGCCTTCCTAAGTGAGTTCAAACTTGCCTCCCATCTTACGATGGGTAACAATCATTCTCTTTAGAACTAATATAAGCTCTCCTACTTGGAAAGCTCGATGATGGACCAACTTGTTGTGAGCTTGAATCATTTTAGCTTTGTACAACTTGAGGTTTTATCATGAGCTCTAGCATCTCTCCATCAATCCTTTGAGCTCTTCTAACTGCAACTTGGCATTCTACTCTGTTGTGATCTAGCTACCCATAACTATCCTTAGTGATGGGAGTTGGAATTCTAATGGTAGAATGGCTTTAGACCCATAGAATAGAGTAGATGGAGTTGGAGTTCTATATGTGGTACGATAGGCCAACAAGACTTCAACTAATTTCTCATGCCCCTATCGCTTATTGTTGTCAAGTGTCTTCTTTAGTATTTTTAAGAGAGTTTTGTTGAAGGCTTAAGCTAAGATGTTTACCCTCAGGTAGATGATGGTAGAATATCTCTAATATATGATGTGTCTCTACGCAAAGTTGTTGATCTCGGTACTCTTGAATGCAGTACTAATATCAGATATAATTTATCGAGACACTCTGAACCTATATATGATATGGTTTTTAAAAAACTATAGCACATGTTGAACTATGACCTCTCTGAGCAAAATCTCTATCACCCATTTGGAAATGTAGTTAGTAGTAGAAAAGATGAATTGATGACCCTTGGAAGAATGAGGATCATTCAAACCCACTATGTTGGCACCACAACACTCGAATGGCCATGAGGCCAATGTTGGATGTAGAATGTTGGGTGGTTGGTGTAGGACCACACCGTGTATTTAACATTAGTGGCATCGCCTAGCCGTATCCCTGTAATCTTTAATCATCGATGGCCAGTAGTATCCTAGTTTCTTTATCTTAGCTTTCATCTTCAGATCTAATTGGTTGGCTCCATATAATCCTGAGTGTACCTCGATAACGATCTTATGGGCTTCGTGCTTGTCTAAACAATGTAACAACATATAATTGAAAGAGCGCCAGTACAAGACAATATCCACAAGAGCATAGGAAAGTGCTCTCTCCTTCATCTGATGGGCTTGGGACTTCTCTTGAGGCAGTTTGGCTTTATTTAGGTAATCCATGAATGGTTGTCTCCAATCTAACTCCTCATCCTTCTTAGAAATGGAAACCTCCCCTTCAAGAGAGTACTTTTTGATGAGTTAAATATCAATAAGAGATAATACTTATCTAATTTGGACCTCTATTGATATAGTCTCATCTTCTAGACATGCCAACTCTTTGGCAAGCTTGGCTAAAGCATATGATACGACGTTCTCTCCTCGAGGAATCTTATAAATGGTAACCTCTAGGATTTAGGCCAAAAACTCCATGATGTACTTGTGGTCTTGATGGAGCTGAGGCTTTATAACCTTATAGGACCCAGGTATTTGGTTGATAACTAGATAAGAATCCCAAAAGATGTTGATGTTTTGGATGCTTAGAGTAACTAACTCTAGACCAATAAGAGCCTCATATTCAACTTCATTATTGGTGCAAGGATTGGGATGATGAGAATCTCATCACATCATAGACTAGAGTTAAGAGAACTATTCCTACCACCTTTCCTAGAGTAATAGATTATGGTTCTTCTCCACTTTGAGAAAAGAATCAAAGTACATCTCCCAGTGGTGAATGCTAGTATTTCCTAAGTTCATGATTTATTCATTAGGGAGACCATCACTAAAAGGAAAGTCAGCAGGAAATGAGCGTACTACTAACAAATCCACTAGCACTTGTCCTTTCACTATACAAAAGGGTATGAAGGTAATGTCAAATTGCTAGAGGATCATAGGATTTGCCAACCGTCCAATAATATCGATGTTGAGATCTTGTAATGGATTCATCTTAGAGACTAAGTTCACCTTATGAGGATGCATGTAGTACTGTAGCTTTTGGGATGCAAAGATTAAAGCTAGGCAATGCATCTCAATGGGTGGATAATTATCGTTGATTAGAGGATGGTAGTAGTAGAGTTTATTTTTCTTCCCTTTGTCATTTGCTTGGGCCAAAGCACCAAGGGGTCATCTAACGCGGTGTAAAGTATGAGTGGCTTGCCCAAGATAAGGTTGCTAGAACTGGCATCATCATCAGGTAATGGTTGATGTCTTCGAAGGCATGCTCACACTTGTCATCCCACTTGAACTTGGCATCCTATTTCATAAGTGCTCAGAATAGCTGACATCTTTCCTATAGGTTGGATATAAAGCATCTTAGATATGCCAATCACCATTGGAATGATTTGAGTTGAGTTAAACTCTAGGGGGTGGCATTTCTAATATTGCCTTGATCTTCTCCAAATCAATTTTGATTCCCTAGTGTCAAACAAAAATAGAAGCAATTTCCCTGAAGCTTCCCCGAATGCACACTTCAGGGGGTTCATTTTGAGGTTAAATTGTCTTAACTATTCAAAAACTACTATCAAGCCAAAGAGATGGTCTTCCTTCTTTCTACTTTTGACCACAAGATCATCGGCATAGCACTTGAATTTATGATAAATAAGTTCATCAAAGATTTGAGTCATAGCCCGCTGGTATGTAGCACCGGCATTTTTAAGGCTAAAAGGCATGACCTTATAGCAATAGATTCTGATCGGGGTTCTAAAATTAGTGTTTCTTTCATCTTTAGGGGTCATCTTTATTTGGTTATATCTAGACGAAGCCAAGAAATAGAAGGTCGTATGACAGGCAATGTCCACCATCGCCCGAGACTAGTAGTGGAAATTCATCTTTAGACATGCCTTATTTAAATCCATAAAATCAATGCATATGTGAATTTGGCCATTCTTTTCTTAACTAAGATGATGCTAACTAACCGTAGGTTATTTTTCTTCTGATGAAGCCAACATCGATCTTTTTTTTGACTTCATAAATGACCCGTTGTTCTATGTCTAATCGCATGCCTAGGAGCTTACTTGATAAGGCTAGCAAGTATTCTATTGCTAGATTATGGACCACTGTGAGCCAATCTAGCCATCTCTTCATAACATGCAAAACAATCCTTAAACTCGTGAATAGCCTAAGTCATTGGTTTCAATTTCATTCAACAAAGAACCGATGTATGTGGATCTTCTTCGCCTAAGTTGATTTCCAGCTTGTCGATGGTTTACGTGATCTCTTCTTCAAACTATGGCGCATCTTTGACTTCAAAATTATCTGATCATCTAAAGATTCTAAGCATAGCTCCTCATATGAGTTAATGTGATTTGAAAAGAACATATCAAATTCCAAATGATTAGTGCGGACTAAGTAGTAATCATCATCATTGACTGGACCCACTATACTGAATCCTTGTCCTGGTCTTGATTGAGAGCTTTTGCATTTGTTCTTCCATATTCTTTCAAAGTAGTCTGACTTGTGCTTTGACCAAGCATATGAGATTAACCTTTTCTTTGCTAAATTATGAACACAAGAAAAGTACCAATTAAAAGGTAATTCTATTAAATATTTATATGAATCATCCTCAAGTTCTACATCAACTTCTTAACTTGAGGATAATGCTCCTAAAAGAACCTCCAGTCTTCACACCTATGGATGACTTAGGGGCTTCCTTAACTACCAAACAATCGCCTTTTGAGAGGAAAGTGGTTAGAGCTAAGATTCAACCCATGCCTAATGTTTCATATATAGACTTGGACACACTTATGCTTTGCTTTAGAGCCCGGTCTTCATCACTATCTTCCTGATGTGTCACCTCCAAGGGAATCTTTTGCTGAGAAGAGCTGGCTGGTGTGCTATCCATATAAGACTCATCCTATGAACTATGTTCTAAGTTTATATGGATAGCGTGCATTTTGTAGCTAGGACATATCTTCTTGGGTGGTCAATAATGAGGTTTTCCACCCTGGACTCAACTAGCCTCTTCCTCCGCCTAGTGGAGGTCAAGTTGTCCACCCATATGTATTTCAAATCGCCCAAATCAAATCCAATGCCAAATAATCATTCTACCCTTAGGTCAAGGGCTTCACATGAGACAAATCACCCATGTAAGTGGTCATTTTCATTCCTTGGCCACTTGGTACTCTCCCAATCATCCACCTACACCTAGGACACGCCTAATCTGACCAGGTGGTTGGTCCATGACCCATGGGAGGTAAAATTACCTCACCCTCCCCATTGGAGCATTTGAAACCCATAGAACACCCATGATTCCTCCATGGCAGCCACCTCCACACCTTCAACCAACCAAGTTGAGCCAACTCACCTACTCCCTGCCACCCATGACTCCCTGAGATGGCCAATCGGCCACTAGAAGCCAAATTTGATCCCACCGTCTAATCAAGATGAAAGGGGGTATACACCCCTCGTTTCCACTCAAACACACATGAAAATCATTCCATGGAACCCTAGCTACCCAAGATAACCCATTAGAGCCATTCCCTAAGCTCCCAAGCTTGTTCCTCGATTGGAAAATGCCATTCCCTGCCAAAAAAAAATAAGACACTCACTGAAGCTCAATGGCTTCATCCCCACTCATGAAGCTCGTGGCTTGCCTCCACTAGATGAAGCTTCCTCAAGGAGCTTTGAGCTCGCATGGTATGCTTTCAAACCAATCCTTGGGAAAAAAATAGGTTGGAGCTTTTGAAGAAAACTTGCATCTCATGTGATCTTGACTGTGGATCCCTCCATTGATGTCGAAGGTGGGATCCTTTTGGAGTTGATCTAAGCTCGGGTAAACTCATATCAAGTGAGCAATGGTAGATAGACAATATTCTCCCTCACTCGAGGGACATTAGATCACGCACCTAAAAGAGTTTAATGAAATTATGGTTAGTCCACATATGTGGGAAAAACATAAGAGTACTTAGTTAAGTCCCTTAATCTAATTAGCTATTAATCATGAGCCAACTGCATTACGCCCTTTTTATTTTCTAGGATCATTACAAGTTTATTTTCCATGCATATCATGTTAAATCCTAATTATTTAGTTAATTACTTTAAGGTGACATTGGTAAGGGTAATTAATTCATCTAATTATAAGTTCAACTTACTTAACCGATAAAATCAACTTAATTACATTTCCTTAAGTTAAATCAAATCACTAATGTGGGAATGGGTTTAAAAGTAAGTGATGATTTCTCTCTCCTTTTAAATCAAATCAAATCCAAAACTTAATTAATAAAGAAGCTTTGGTTTACTTTAAATAATCTTATTTGATATGATTGTCCTTAAGAACTAGTTTGGTTGAATGAATTACATGCTTATATTTGATTGTCCTCTTCCAATCATGTTAAATTTGGTATGTCATTTGAATTCATATATCTATGTTTTCAAAATCAAGTAAAATAAAATGGATTTCCTTTATGTAAGTTGCATGTGTTGATTTAATTTAATATATGTGTGGCTATTATCACTATTAAATCTAAATATATTTTTCAAAAGCTTAAAAATAAAAATAATGTGTTATGATGCTATTCATAAATACATAAGAAATGCATGTGCTTATAGCTTAAGTGTATAAATGTTGAGTTCTATTTCCTTTTCATGTGTTGATTTATATAAGATTGAATGGTAATGGGTATATAGTCTGGACATCCCGAACATGAGGCTTTAGTTAGCCTCAGGAGGTCATTTGATTACCTCCCTAGTTTGTGACTTGGTTGATGAAATCAAAAGAAGAAATGAATTTGTTATCTATTAAAAAAAACCAAAAACCCTAAACCATAAACTAAAACCACAACTCTAAACCTAAACCCTAAACAATAAACCCTAAACCCCAAACCCTAAAAACCTTAAACCCTACACCCTAAACACTAAAACCTACAACCCTAAAACCTAAACCCCAAACCAAAACCCTAAAAACCTTAAATCATAAAGCCTAAACACTAAAACCTAAACCCTAAACCCTAAAGCCTAAAACATAAAAAACCTAAACCTAAACTAAATAAAACCTAAAAATAAAAAAATAAAAGAACCTAAACCTAAATAAAATAAAATAAATAAATAAAATAAAAACCTAAACATAAAAATAAAATAAAATACAAAATAAAAACAAAACTCAAATAAAATAAATAAAAACCTAAACTAAACTAAAAAATAAAATAAACCTAAAAAAATCCTAAATGAAATAAAAACAAAATTTAAAATAAAAATAAAATAAACCTAAAATAAAATAAAATAAAAACTAAATAAAAATCTAAATCTAAAAAATAAACCTAAAAATAATTTAAAAAATAAAACCTAAACCCTAAACTAAAAAAAACTAAACCTAAAATAAACAAAATAAAATAAACCTAAACCTAAACTAAAATAAACTAAACTAAAATAAATAAAACCTAAACCTAAACCTAAAATAAACTAAACCTAAACCCTAAACAAAATAAAATAAAATAAACTAAAAAGAAATCTAAACCTAAATTAAAAAATAAAACCTAAAAATAAACCTCAAATAATAACCTAAAACCTAAACCTAAAAAAATAAAATAAAACCTAAATCTAAAACTAAAAAATAATACCTAAACCTAAAAAATAAAATAAAAATAAAACTAAACTAAAAATTAAACATAAACCTAAACCTAAACCAAAAAATAAACTAAAATAAAAAACCTAAACTAAATTAAACAAACTTAAAATAAATAAACTAAACTAAATAAAAATAAAAAATAAACCTAAATAAAAATTATAAATAAAATAGACTAAAAGAAATAAAAAAAAACTAAAAAATAAAAAAATAAACTAAATAAACCTAAACCTACCTATTTACTTAATTTAAAAAAACTTAAACCTTAAACCCTAAACCCTAAACCCTAAAACTAACCCTAAACCCTCAACCCTAAACCTACAACCCTAAATCCTAAACCCTAAATCCCTAAACTATAGACCCTAAAAAACCCTAAACCCAAAACCATAAATCCAAAACCCTAAACTAACCCTAAACCCTAAACCCTAAAATATAAACCCTAAACTGTAAACCCTAAACCCTAAACCCAAAAAAACACTAAACCCTAAACCCTAAACCTGAAACCCTAAACCCTAAACCGTAAACCCTAAAAGGCTAAAAATATAAACCTAAACTAAAAAAAAACATAAAAATAAAATAAATGAAAAAACCTAAACCAAAATAAAATAGAAAAGTAAAATAAAAGAAAAACATAAACTAAAACCTAAACCTAAACCTAAACTTAAAAAGGAAAGTAAAATAAAAACTAAAAACTAAACTAAAATAAAATAAATAAAACCTAGTTAAACTAAAAAATAAAAACTTAAATAAAATAAAAATTAAACCTAAAATAAAAATAAAATAAACCTATAATAAAATAAAATAAAAACTAAATAAAACTTAAATCTAAAAAATAAACCTAAAAATAAAACCTAAAAATAAATAAAAAATAAAACCTAAACCCTAAACTAAAAAAAATCTAAACCTAAAATAAAAATAAAATAAAACTAAACCTAAACTAAGAAACTAAACTAAAATAAATAAAACCTAAACCTAAACCTACACTAAATAAAATATAATAAACTAAAATAAACGTAAACCAAAACTAAAAAATAAAACTTAAAAATAAACCTAAAATAAAAACCTAAAACCTAAACCTAAAAAAATAAAATAAAAACCTAAACCTAAACCTAAAAATAGAAAATAAAACATAAACCTAAACCTAAAAAATAAACTAAAATAAAAGACCTAAACTAAAATAAATAAACCTAAAATAAATAAACTAAACTAAATAAAAATAAAAAGTAAACATAAATAAAAATTTAAAATAAACTAAACTAAAATAAATAAAAATAAACTAAATAAACCTAAACCTACCAGCATACTTAATTAAAAAAAGCCCTAAATCGTAAACTCTAAACCCTAAAACTAACCCTGAACCCTAAACCTTAAACTAAAAGAAAAACCTAAACCTAAAATAAAAAAAATAAAATAAATCTAAACCTAAACTAAAATAAACTAAACTAAAATAAATAAAACCTTAACCTAAACCTAAACATAAAATAAACTAAACCTAAATCCTAAACTAAATAGAATAAAATAAACTAAAAATTAACCTAAATTTAAACTAAAAAATAAAACACAAAATAAACCTCAAATAAAAACCTAAAACCTAAACCTAAGAAATTAAAATAAAAACCTTAACCTAAAAGAAATAAAAAATAAAGCCTGAACTTAAAAAATAAAATAATAATAAAACTAAACTAAAAAATAAACATAAACCTAAACCTAAACCAAAAAAATAAACTAAAATAAAAATCCTAAACAAAATTAAATAAACCTAAAATAAATAAACTAAACTAAATAAGATAAAAATAAACCAAAATAAAAATAAAAATAAAATAAACTAAAATAAATAAAAAATATACTAAATAAACCTAAACCTACTAGTTTACTAACTTAAAAAAACCCTAAACCCTAAATCCTAAACTCTAAACCCTAAACCCTAAACCCTAAACCTACAGCCCTAAACCTACAACCCTAAATCATAAACCCCAAACCATAAACCCTAAAAAACCCTAGACCCTAAACTATAAACCCTAAACCCTAAGACCTAAACCCTAAAACCTAAACCCTAAACCCTAACCCCTAAACATTAAACCCCAAAAAAAACCTAAACCCTAAACCCTAAACCCCAAACCCTAAACCCTAAACCCTAAAAGACTAAAAACCTAAACTTAAATTAAATAAAAAAAAAAATAAATTAAATGAAAAACCTAAGATAAAATATATTAGAAAAATAAAATAAAATAAAGACATAAACTAAAACCTAAACTTGAAAAGAAAATAAAATAAATAATAAAAACTATACTAAAATAAAATAAATAAAAACCTAAATTAAACTAAAAAAACCTCAATAAAATAAAAACAAAACCTAAAATAAAATATAATAAAAAATAAATAAAAACCTAAACCTAAAAAATAAATCTAAAATAAACCTAAAATAAATAAAAAATAAAACCTAAATCCTAAACTAAAAAAAATCTAAACCTAAAATAAAAATAAAATAAACTTAGACCTAAACTAAAATAAAATAAAATAAATATAACCTAAACCTAAACCTAAAGTAAACTAAACCTAACCCTAAACCTAAACTAAATAAAATAAAAATAAACTAAAAGTAAACCTAAAAATAGACCTAAAATAAAACCTAATACCTAAACCTAAAACAATAAAATAAAAACCCAAACCTAAACCTAAACCTAAAAAATAAACTAAAATAAATAAACCTAAAGTAAATAAACAAAACTAAATAAAAATAAAAATAAAACATAAATAAACTTAAAAATTAAATAAATTATAATAAATAAAAAATACACAAAATAAACTAAATAAACCTAAACTACTGGTTTACTTATTTTTTTTAAACAAAGCCTAAACCCTAAGCTAAACCTAAACCGTAAACCCTAAACCCTAAACCCTAAAAACCTTAAACCCTAAAAGCTAAACACTAAACCTTAAACCCTAAACCCTAAACTTTAACCCTAAACCCTAAACCCTAAAACCTAAAAACCTAAAACCTAAACCTAAACTAAGAAAAACCTAAAAGTAAAATATGTAAAAAAACATAAACCTAAATAAATTAAGAAAAACTAGAATAATATAAAAACCTAAACTACAACCTAAGAATAAAATAAAATAAACAAATAAAAATAAATTAAAATAAAATAAATAAAAAAGCTAAACTAAAATAAAAAATAAAACTATCCTAAGAATAAAAAACTAAATAAATAAAATTAAAAGAACAATTGATCAATCGCTATGGAATTGTGTTTTTATAGTAGAGATGGTTCTAGTTATCTAGGATTTTTCATGTGCTCTATGCATGCTCATTTTTGATCAATGTCCTCGCTTGTGTCTTACAAAACATGGTGTGTTACTTGGTTGAAGAAATCAAAAAGAAGAAATATTGAATCTAAATTTGTTCTCTATTTAAAAAAAACAAAAACCCTAAACACTAAACTAAAACTTGAACCCTAAATACAAAACCTAAACCCTAAACCCGAAACCCTAAACACTAAACTTACCCTAAACCTAAAGCCCTAAAAAGCTAAAAACCTAAACCTAAACTAAATAAAACCAAAAAATAAAATAAATGTAAAAACTTAAACCAAAATAAAATAAAAAAATAAAAATAAAATAAGAACATAAACTAAAACCTAAACTTAAAAAAAATTTAAAAAAATTAAAAAATTAACTAAAATAAAATTAATAAAAACTAAACTATACTAAAAAATAAAAAAAAACCTAAATAATAAAAAAGTAAACCTAAAATAAAAATAAAATAAACCAAAAATAAAATAAAATAAAAACTAAATAAAACTAAACCTAAAAATTAAACCTAAAAATAAATAAAAAAAACCAAAACCCTAAACTAAAAAATATATATACAATCCTAAAATAAAAATAAAATAAACCTTAACCTAAACCTAAACTAAAAAAAAACCTAAACCTAAGCCTAAAATAAACTAAACCTAATCCCAAACCTAAACTAAATAAAATAAAATAAACTAAAAATAAACCTAACCTAAACTAAAATAAACTTAAAAAAAAAAATAAAAAAGCTAAAACTTAAACCTAAAAAAATAAAATAAAACATAAATTTAAACCAAAGTAAAAAATAAAACCTAAACCTAAAAAATAAAAATAAAGCTAAACTAAAATAAATAAGCTTAAAATAAATAAATAAACTAAATAAAAATAAAAATAAAATAAAATAAAATAAAGTAAACTAAAATGAAAAAAAAATAAACTAAATTAAAATAAACCTAGCAATTTACTTCATTTTAAAAAATTAAAAATTAAAAAAAAAAAAAAAATGTAACCCTAAACCTTAAAACTAACCCTAAACTTTAAACTCTAAACTCTAAATCCTAAGCCCTAAACCTTAAAGCCTAAAACCCTAAACCCTAAACCTTAAATCGTAAACCCTAAACCCTAAACCCTAAAACCTAAACACTAAACCCAAATGCTAAACTAACCATAAATCCTAAACCCTAAACCATAAAGCCTAAACCTTAAACTAACCCTAAACCATAAGCTAACCCTAAACTCTAATCCCTAAACCCTAAAGCGTAAACACTAAACCCTAAACTCTAAACCCAAACCCTAAACCCTAAACCCTAAACCCTAAAACCCTAAACCCTAAATCCCTAAACCCAAAATCATAAAAACCTAAAAACCTAAACCTAAACTAAATAAAATTTTAAAATAAAATAAATAAACAAACCTAAACCTAAGTAAAATAAAAAAATAAAATAAAATAAAAACCTAAAGTAAAACCTAAACCTAAACCTAAAAATAAAATAAAATAAACTAATAAAAATAAAAATAATAAAATAAATAAAATCCTAAACTAAACTAAAAAATAAAATAAACTTAAGAATAACATACCTAAATAAAAGAAAAACTAAACTTAAAATAAAAATCAAATAAACCTAAAATAAAATAAAATATGAACTAAATAAAAACCTAAACCTAAAACTAAGCCTAAAAATAAAACTTAAAAAAATAAAAATAAAACCTAAACCCTAAACTAAAAAAAAATCCTAAACGTAAAATAAAAATAAAACTAAACCTAAACAAAAATAAACTAGACTAAAATAAATAAAACCTAAACCTAAACATAAAATAAACAAAACCTAAACCCTAAACTAAATAAAATAAAATAAACTAAAAATAAACATAAAGGTAAATTAAATAATTAAAACATAAAAATAAACTTAAAATAAAAACCTAAAACCTAAACCTAAAAAAATAAAATAAAAACCTAAACCTAAACCTAAACCTAAACCTAAAAAATAAAATATAAATAAAACTCAACTAAAAAATAAACCTAAACCTAAACCTAAACCTAAATACTAAACAAAAATAAAAAACCAAAACAAAAATAAATAAACCCAAAATAAATAAACTAAACTAAATAAAAATAAAAAGTAAACATAAATAAAAATAAATAAAAAATAAAAAAAAAAGTAATAGAAGAAATATTAAATCCTAATTTGCTCTCTATTAACAAAAAACCATAAACCCTAAGCCCTAAACTAAAACCTGAACCCTAAACCTAAAACGTAAACCATAAACCCTAAACCCTAAGCCCTAAACCCTAAACCCTAAAACCCTAATCCTTAATTCTTAAACCCTAAAACCTAAACCCTAAACCCCAAACCCTAACCCATAATCCCTAAACCCAAAAAAAATAACCATAAACCTTAAACCCTAAACACCAAACCCCAAACCCTAAAACTTAAACCCTAAACTGTAAAAAGCTAAAAACCTAAACTTAAACAAGATAACACCTAAAAATAAAATAAATAAAAAATATAAACCAAAATAAAATAAAAATAAAATATAATAAAAACATAAACTAAAACCTAAACCTAAACCTAAACATAAACATAAAAAGAAAATAAAATAAAAAAAAAAAACTAAACAAAAATAAATAAATAAAAACCTAAACTAAACTAAAAAATAAAAAACTTAAATAAAATAAAAATAAAACCTAAAATAAAAAAAAATAAACTTACAATACAATAAAATAAAAACTAAATAAAACATAAAATGAAATAATAAACCTAATAATAAAACCTAAAAATAAATAAAAAATAAAACATAATTCCTAAATTAAAAGAAAAACATAAAACTAAAAAAAAAAAAAAATAAACCTAAACCTAAACTAAAATAAACATTAACTAAAATAAATAAAACCTAAACATAAACTTAAACCTCAAATAAACTAAACTTAAACCTAAACCTAAACTAAATAAAATAAAATAAACTAAAAATAAACCTAAACCTAAACTAGAAAATAAAACCTAAAAATAAACTTTAAATAAAAACCTAAAACCTAAACTTTAAAAAATAAAATTAAAACCTAAACCTAAACCTAAAAATAAAAAATAAAACCTAAACTAAAAAAAAAAAATAATAATAAAACTAAAGTAAAAAAAATAAAAATAAACTAAAATAAATAAACCTAAACAAATATAAATAAAACTAAAATAAATAAACTAAACCTAATAAAAATAAAAAATGAAATGAACTAAAATAAATAAAAGATATACTAAATAAACTAAATAAACCTAAACATATTAGTTTACTTAATTTTAAAAAAACCTAAACCCTAAAACTATCCCTAAACCTACAACCCTTAAGCTACATCCCTAAACCTTAAACCCTAAACCCTAAACTAACCCTAAACCCTAAACCCTAAACCATAAAATAACCCAAAACCCTAAAGCCTAAACCCTAAACACTAAACCCTAAACCTTAAACCTTAAACCCTAAACCCTAACCCTAACCTAGAACCCAAAACCTAATACCCTAAACCCTAAACTTTAAACTAACCCTTAAACCTAAACCCTAAACCCTAAAACCCTAAAAGTAAATTAAACTAAACCTAAGATAACTTAAACCTTAAACCCTAAATCATAAACTTTAAAACTTAAACTCAACACTAAACCTTAAACTATAAACCTAAACCCTAAACTAACCCTAAAAAAACTTAAACTATAAACTTAACCTAAACCTAAAAAGTATAAACCTAAACCTAAACCTTAAACTAAACTCCTAAACCTAAAATCCTAAACTCCTAAACCCTAAACTCTAAACTCCTAAACTTAAACTCCTAAACCTTAACTCCTAAACCTCACTCTAACACTAAACTCCTAAACTATAAACCCTAAACTCTAAATAAACCCTAAACCTAAACTAAAGTTCTAAACTAATAAACCCTAAACTTAAACTTAACTTAACTCCTAACTCCTAACCCTAATACTAAACTTAAACCTTAAACCCTAAGACCTTAAACCCTAAACTAAACTTAAACCTTAAAGTCTAAACCTAAAGTTTAAAAACTTAAACCCTAAACCCTAAACCCTAAAAACCCTAAACCCTAAAGCCTAATTACTAAACCTTAAACTAAAACCCTAATCCCTAAACCCTAAACCCTAACCCTAAACCCTAAACCCTAAAACACTAAACCCTAAAACCTTAATCTCTAAACCCTAAAACCCTAAACCCTAAACCCTAAACCCAAATAACATAAAATAAATAAAATCTAAAAATAAAATAAAAAAAAAACCTAAACCTAAATAAAATAATAAAATAAAATAAAATAAAGACCTAAACTAAAACCTAAACCTAAACCTAAAACTAAGAATAAAATAAAATAAAAAAGTAAAAAAACTAAAATAAAATAAATAAAGATGAAACTAAATAAAAAATAAAATAAACCTAAAATAAAATTAAATAAAAACTATATAAAAACCTAAACCTAAAAAATAAACCTAAAAATAAATAAAAAATAAAACCTAAACCCTAAACTCTAAAAAACCTAAACTTAAAATAGAAATAAAACAAACCTTAACCTAAACTAAAATAAATAAAACCTAAACCTAAACCATAAATAAATTAAACATAAACATAAACCTAAACTAAATAAAATAAAATATACTAAAAATAAACCTAAACCAAAACTAAAAAATAAAACCTATAATAAACCTAAAATAAAAACCTAAAACCAAACCCTAAAAAATAAAATAACACTTAAACATAAACCTAAAAGAAGAAAAAAAACTAAACCTAAAAAATAAAATAAAATAAAACTCAACTTAAAAATAAACCTAAACCTAAGCATAAACATAAAAAATAAACTAAAATTAAAACCCTAAATTAAAAGTAAATTAACTTAAAATAAATAAACTAAACTAAATAAAAATAAAAAATAAACCTAAATAAAAATAAAAAAAGAAAATAAACTAAAAGAAATAAAAATAAACTCAACATAGTATATAAACCTAAACCTATCAGTTTACTTAATTTAAAAAAAAACCTTAAACCCTAAATTCTAAACACAAAACCCTAAACCCTAAACCCTAAACCCTAGACCCTAAAAAACCCTAACCTCTAAACCCAAAACCCTAGCCCTAAACCCTAAACCCTAAAAGCATAAACCCTAAAACCTTAAATCCTAAACCCTAAACCCTAAACCATAAACCCTAAACCTTAAACCCTCAACCCCAAACCCTAAACCTAAACCTAAAGTGACTAAATAAATTAAAAAATAAACCTAAAACCTGAAACCTAATAAACCTAAACCCTTAAATGGGAACCTGATGAGGAACATCACTATCAACCAGCTTAGTCTAGAAGTGGAGGTGAAGGAGGTGTGTTTATTGTAATGGTGGGGGATCAGGAGGTGGATATGGAGGTGGTGAGTATGGTGGTTATGGAGGTGGGAGAGAGAGATGGAGGTTGACCATGGTGGTGAGGGAAAGATCGGGGATATGATGGTGGATCCTACTACTCGAGAGGCCAGTGTGGTTTTGATGGGAACTAGAGAAAATAAAGAATGGACAATCTGATCTGTTGCATATGGAATGAGGCCTTTATAGTAAAGATGATTCTAGTTATCTAGGGTTTTTGATTTTCTCTATGCGTGCTCATTTTTTATCTATGTTGTCCATTGTATCTTAGAAAACTTGGTGTGTTACTTGGTTGATAAAATCAAAAAGAAGAAATGTTGAATCTGTATTTATTCTCTGTTAAAAAAAAACTAAAAACTCTAAACCTTAAAGCTTATTTTGTGATTTATGTTGAACTCATGGTTGTTAACAAAGCTATTGATATTTATTTAAGCAAAGGCCTATATAATATTTGGATTAAAGTTGATGCTCTTCTTTTACTTGATATGCATAATAATAATTACATGGGAAATACTGACTTATTCTATCTTCTTAATCACACTAAAAAGCTTCTTTCTCTAGTTTGCTACAAAATTTCTCACATTCTTCGATAAAGTAATGCTTGTGCTGATTTCCTAGCTATTTTGGGGGGTGGGGGATTAAATGAGCTCACTTTATTTGATAAGCATAGCATACCTAAGCATCTGTGGTCAGGTCAAGATAACACTAGACTGCCTTGCCTTAAATTTTAACCTTCTGTTCTTCTGTTAATCTTTTGCTATGGTGGTTTTATTCAATCTATTTTTTGTTGTTTTTTTCTCCCCTCACTAAGAAGTTATTTTTGGTGAGTTTATTTTTATAATTAAGCCCCCTTCAACTTTATCCCATTCTATACTTTCCTGGCCATTTTTTGGGTCTTATGTTATTTTTAATTGGTTTTCCTATCCTCCGGTGGTTTTCTATGGCTCATGCTTTGTGTCTCCTATTGGGTTGTGGTTGTGCCAAATTTTGACCTGCCATTTTTACCAATGAATTTTGTCTTTGCCTCTAGTTTTGGCTAGCTATGGCCTTTTTTGAATTAGATTTGCAGATGATATGGCTGGTTCTGCTGGTTGCTGCTATTTGTTTCTTTCATCTGCCTAACTATTTTGGGTGGTTATTTTTTCATGGATATTATTGGATTCTTCTGGCTTGGTTCTCCTTTCCTGGTTTGGCTAGGAGGTTTCTGTTGGTTGGTTCTATCTGCCTTATGAATTGGAGTTGTTATGTGCTTGTCTCCTATTTTCTCCTTGTAGTGAATATCCGCTCTTTTGAATTTGGATGGGGTTTTGTTTGCCTTCCTTTCCTTATAGTTTTGCTTGTGGTTGGGTGGTCCTCCTGGCCTTTCTGGTTTGGTTTGGTGACTACCATTTTATTTCTTAGTTATTTTGGAGATCCCCACGTGGTTGTGGCTTTGTCCTATTGTTCTTTGGGCTTTGTGTTATTATGTTTGCTTTGGTTTTGTTATGACTGGTTGGCTCCTTGGTTGGTGGGTGGATGTGTTGCCATGCTTGATGGTTGGTTTAGGTGCTTTCGGTTCTAGTATGTCATATCCTCTCTTGCAGCTATTTTTCCTTTATTTTTTCTTCCTATTTTGGGTGTTAATTTTTCACCGCTCATCTGTTGGTCGGCCTGGGTTATTTTGGCTATTTTGTTGGTGGATATGAGCTCTAATGGTTTTTTTGGTCTTAATTTAGGACTTGTTGTTGGAGGTTAGCTACTTGAGGGGTTTTTTATGGCTGTTGTCTTACATTGGATGCTTGTGTAGTGGCCTGGTGTTTTGGGCTTTATGTTGGCTGTTAGTATTGACTCCCTTTGGTTTAGTTGGCTCTCTTTGTTTCTTGAAATTTTCCTCTTGGTTGGTGATGGTGGATTTTCTTTCCATTTGGCTGCCTTGGTGGTGGTTTTGATGGTAACTTCTAGATGCCCTCTTGGTCTCTCTATGCTATAGCTTTTCTCTCTCTGGTGCTACTTAACTTCTACTATTTTGCTATTTGAGTGGAAGTTTTTCCCTTGGATTTGGATTGCTAGCTTGACATAGTGTGGAGTGTTCTCCACTAACCCTACTAACTCGAGATGCTAGCTTTATGTGTTTGGTCTATGGGTTTTGGTTGGTTCGCTAGTTGGTTGCTAGCTAGCTATTTTTCTCTATTTTTTGGTGTAGGAATTAGATCACTATGGACTATTTTGCCTTGGATGGTTGCTTATATCAGGTATGCTAGCTATGATGGCCTTGATATTTCCCTATATCTTCTCTCTAGTTGGTAGCATGCATATGATTGTAACCCTTCTCATGAAGTTTGAATGCTTATATGTATTGTTGCCCCTTGAGATGATCTTTACAGAGCCCGAGCCTTCTCTTTCTCAGCTCTTTCTAAATTGTTTACTTTATCATTTTTCCTTGAGTTATGGCCATTTCCTTTGTAGTGTTTTGCAGATTTCTTTTGTAGGTTGGAACTTCATAGACCAAATGATCTTTACTCAGCCAACTCAAGTATTGTTGATGTGGATCTTGCTTATCTTTCCTTCTCAAAGGGATCATGAACTGTTATTAACTAGTCCTTTTACTATTTTCTTAAGTTTTATTAGTCTTTTTTGTGTACATTCTGATTTAATTTTATTCATTGTTTTATTTTTTTTTTTTTTCCATTGTACTTAGATAGGGTTTAGCTCTTTAGGTTTCTTGTAGCTGAGTAGAAATTTGAGCTTTACCCCTTTTAAGGACATTGTATCCTTTATTTTTAAGGTAAAAAAATTTTAACTTTCCCTAAAAAATACTTAAACCCTAAAAATGGGCAGACCTTGATGGCAGGAACATCACCGTCAACCAGGCTCAATCTAGATCTGGTGGAGAAGGTGAGGCGCGGTTATCACAAAGGTGGTGGGGATCTGAGGTGCCGGTGGATATGGAGGTGATGGTCGGGGTGGTTATGGAGGCGGGAGGAGTGATGAGGTTACAGCAGTGGTGGAGGGGAGATCGAGATTTAATGGTGGACCCCACTACTGAGAGATGCTAGGGTGGTTCGATGGGAACTGAGAACCAAGAACGGCCCATCGACCGCTATGGAACTATCTCATAGAGAAGGTTCTAGTTATCTAGTATTTTGATTTTCTCTATGTGTGCTCATTTTTATGTTGTTTGTGCCTTAGAAAATTTGGTGTGTTACCTGGTTGATGAAATCGAAAAGAAAAATGTTGAATCTGAATTAGTTCAATTTGAAAAAAAAAACCCAAAAACCCTAAACCCTAAACTAAAACTTGAACCCTTAACCTAAAACTTAAACCGTAATACTTAAATCCTAAACCCTAAACCCTAAACACTAAACCCTAAACCCTAAAACCCTAAACTCTAAACCCTAAATCCTAAAACCTACACCCTAAACCCTAAACCTTACACCACCCTAAACCCTAAATCCTAATCCTTACACCCTAAAAAACCCTAAATCCTAAACCCTAAACCCTAAACCCTAAAAAGATTAATCCTTAAAACCCTAAACCCTAAATGCTAAATCCTAAACTCTAAACCCTAAACTCTAAACCCTAAACCCTATCTTTAATCCCTAAACCCTAAACCCAAACCCTAAACCTAAACCAAAAGTAACTAAATAAATTAAAAAATAACCTAAACCCTAAAACCTAATAAACCTAAACCTAAACCTAAACATAAACCTAAACCCTAAGAATGGGCAAAACCTTGAAGACAAGAACATCACTGTCAACAAGGCTTAGTCTAGATATGTCAGTGGAGGAGAAGGCGGAGGTGACAGTTATCCTAGTGGTGGTCGGGGATATGGAGGTGGTGGTCAGAGAAGTGGTGGTTAGGGAGGCGGGAGCAGTGACCGAGGTTATAGCCATGGTGGTGGTGGAGGTAGAGATTGGGGATATGATGGTGGAGCCCACTACTAAAGAGGTCAGGGTTGTTTTATTGGGAACTGGAGAAACTGAAGAATGGTCGATCCGATCTACTAATTATAGAAGTGTGTCTTTACATTAAAGATTGTTCTAGTTATCTAGGGTATTTTATTTTCTTTATGCGTGCACATTTTTTATCTATGTCCTCACTTGTGTCTTAGAAAACATGGTGTGTTACTTGGTTGATGAAATCGAAAAGAAGAAATGTTCAAAATGAATTTGTTCTCTATTAAAAAAGAAAAAGAAAAAGAAAAACCAATAACCCTAAACCCTAAATTGAACCCTAAACCTAAAATCTAAACCTTAAACCCTAAACCTTAAACCCTAAAAACCCTAAACCTTAAACCCTAAACCCTAAACCTAAAACCTAAACATTAAACCCTAAAACCCAAACCCTAGACCCTAAACCCTAAACCCTAACCCTAAACCCTAAACCCTAAACCCCAAACCTTAAACCATAAACCCTAAACCATAAACCCTAAATCGTAGACCCTAAAAAGCTAAAAACCTAAACCTAAAATAAATAAAACCTAAAAATAAAATAAATAAAAATCCTAAACCAAAATAAAATAAAAAAATAAAATAAAATAAAAACATAAACTAAAACCTAAACCTAAACCTAAGAAGAATAAAATAAAAAATAAAAACTAAAATAAAATAAAATAAATAAAAATATAACTAAAATAAAAAAAACTAAATAAAATAAAAATGGAACCTAAAATAA
>CM038214.1:356262432-356406539 GCA_021442155.1 Cymbidium sinense | reverse complement strand
GTAAGCTATGATGGTCAGATGATTTCACTCATAATTTAGTAGCACTTAGATGTAACCCTTCCCTTTGAAGTTTGATGCTCATGTTTGTTGCCCCATTCTCACCTGATGAGCCCCAGCTTTCCTTCACACACACACTTCTCATTTCTCTTCACACCATTTATTTTAATTAATTTTTGTATCTCTTTACTTGTGCTAATTCCTTCTTCTATTTGTAGGGTTTTGTGTTGTTTCCTTGTAGGTTTCCTTCTATGGAGGTGGCAAAATACTTTTCATCTTCTCAAGCTTTTGTTGAAAGTGTCCTCTAGCTTTTCTTTTGCTACTTTTGTATCTCTATTTTTCTTTTTTCTTTTTTTTTCCTTTTATTTTGGTTGTTTAGATAGGGATCACTCTCTAGGTTGATTGTAGCTCTTTGAGTAGTAGTTCTTGAGTTTATCCCCTTAAGGATCTTGTAACCCCTTTTATGGCAATAAAATTCCCTTACATGGGATTCCCTAAAAAAAACCCTAAACCCTAAAACCTATAATCTTAAACATTAAACCCCAAATCTTAAACGCTAAACCCTAAGCCCTAAACCCTAAACTAACTCTAAATCCTATGAATGGGTAGAACCTTGATGGAAGGAACATCACCTCTCAGTCTAGATTTGGTGGAGGAAGGCTGAGGAGGATCATCAGTGGTGGTGGGGAATCTGGAGGTGTTGGTGGATATGAAGGTGATTGTTGGAGTAATGGCAGTTATGGAGGTGGGAGGAATGATGAAGGCTACAATTATGGTGGTGGTGGAGGGAGAGATGGGGGATATGATGGCAAATCCCGCTATTCAAGAGGTGGGGGAGGTTTTGATGGTAATTGGAGAAATTAAAGAATGGCCAATCTGATCTACTACTTATGGAACTATGTCTTTATAGTAAAGATGGTTCTACTTATCTAGGATTTTTGATTTGCTCTATGGGTGATCATTTTTGATCAATGTCATCGCTTATTTCGTAGAAAACTTGGGGTGCAACTTGGTTGATGAAATCAAAAAAAAGAAATATTGAATTTGAATTTATTCTCTGTTGAAAAAAACCCTTAAACCTTAAACCCTAAACCCTAAATCTTAAATCCTAAACTAAAAGTTAAACCCTTAACCTAAAACCTAAAACCTAAACTAAACCCTAAACCCTAAACCCTATACTCAAAACCTTAAACCCTAAACCCGAAAAACCCTAAACCCTAAACACTAAACCCTAAACCCTAAATCTTAAACACTAAAACCTAAATATTATACCCTATACCCTTAATTATAAACCCTAAACTCTAAACCCCAAATCCTAAACACTTAAACTCTAAACCCTAAACCCTCATAAACTTATAAACCCTAAAACCTACTACCCTAAACCTAAATCCTAAACTCCCATCAACCCTAAACCCTAAATCCTAAACTAACCCTAAACCCTAACCTTAAAACCTAATCCTTAAACCTTGAATAATGATGTCATTAGGAGTATATTTAAAAAATGACCTAATCCTAACATAGTTATGGAAGCTAAGGAAAATGTCTTCAAGAGACTTTCCCTTGACTATTAGAGATTTGAATACCCAAAATCCTAACCCTAAATCATATTATAATACCATATATTATAAGATAATGATCATATATTTGAGCATGTAGATGTTTTGGAGGTTATAAGATGTTTTGAAATGTTTTAGTATATTATGGTATTGTCCCCTATAGTCTATATTAATATAAATCATAAAACTATTGATTTAATAAATCATGATGAAATTTGTTTTATGTGAAGTGGGAATTAGGTTGTAGTACCAAAGGTGTGCTACCACTTGTAGTCTAAAATGTAAGATTTTATGTTCAAAATAAATATTATGTAGCATAGTATAGTATATCATATATCATAATATATTGTTCAACAATTTAAATTTTTTAGTATTTTACAATCATGCAATCAAGCCTACTAGCATTATTTATAATAATATTGATTTAGACTTTAAAATGGTGGAATTTGGCCAAATTCATAATAGTAGAGCATGGCATCAATATATTATTTTAATTTAAAATATGTAAGTGACATGATTAAAGTATATAGTTTTTTATTGTTTAGACTAATTTTATGATTTTTTAAGTAATCCCTTGTGATGTGATATGCAATATAATATAATATAATATGTATAGTGTATTATAATATAGGATGCCATAACATAGTGTAGCATCATGCATTATAGCATACCATTGTGTATTACTACTTGTTGTATAGCATATTTTAGTTTGTTATAGTAATATGTAGTTGAGTTTGTAGTATAATTTATTAAAATAATTTATAGGCTGAGATAATGGGATTTGACCCATTTAAGGTAAGCTTTAGGAAACATCACTGGGTGTGCTATGGTGTGTCATTTAATCAAAAGAATGGAATTTTGCATCCAAAATAAACGTTCATTTTTCAACCAAATTTTATAATTTTTTTGCTTAAAGTGATTCTTTTAAGGTGTAATGTAAGATAATATATTATATGAAAGCATATTAAAAATATAATGCATATAACAATATAACTTCATATATATATGAATGTGGTGTGTGTTACTAAATGTTATTGTACATTTTAGTATGTTTTACTTTTGTTATAATACATTGGGTCAAAACACACAAAAATGTTAATTTGAAGGTTGAGATGGAAGGATTTGGCCAAATTCATAGCACACACTAAGGAGCAACAACAAAATTATGCTATTTTGTACCACTTCTAATAGAAAATTAATATTTTACATCCAAAATGAATATTATTCATATTTTGAGAAAATTTTATTATTTATTCCTTTTAAGTGATTTTAATGAGGTGTAATGTTAGGCAATATATTATATTACAGCAAATTATAATATTACATCATATATTATAATATAATATAATGTGTTAATTCACACTATAATATGTTTAGCATGATATTGTATAGTTAGTTTGAGATTGCACCATCACCAATCATAAAATGCTAATTACAATGTTAAGATGATGTAATTTGAATGAATACATTATTAGGCTTTTGGTTGAAGTATTAAAGGTGTGCATAAGAGAAAAAATAACATTTACTAAGAATTCTACATCAAGGACATAGAGGGAGATCTGCTAGGGGATCAAACATGCATTGGACATGATATGTGACGGGTCTATGTTGAGGGCATAAAAGAGAACAATCTGTTGGGGATAAGGTTTGAATTTGATTTGATTATATGATTTGTGTAAAAAAGATCTGTTGGGCATAAAAATTTATATCCACCAGGGATTAAGGTTGAATCAACTTTAATTTGTTTTATTTTAATTGATGGGAGGCATATCTGCTAGAGATATGGGCTTGAGTCCGTTGGGGATTGGGTATATGAACCTTCCACTAAGGAAGCAGGTTCGCGCAATCCACCGGGGATTGGGATTTGAGTTCGATTTCATAGATTTGTTTGGGGATATATATGCTGGGGGATAAGAATTTGTTTGAATTTCTTTGATTTGTACTCTACTGGGGGAGTTGGTTTAAATTGGCTAGGGAGGTTGATTTTAATTTGATTTATTTGCTTGACTTATTTATATATGATTTCTCCATTGGGAAGAAGGGTTTGATTTAACTCCACTAGGAAAAATCAGATGGGTTTAATTTAATCTGAGTTAAGGTGTTGGCGTGTGATAGACCCATTGAAAAATGGGCTATATCAGCCTTGACCTACATCATGTTTACAAATCTAAAGGGATAGTCTACTATGGTAGAGCCTACATAAGGGGTTGCCTTCTTTGCACTTTGTTAAGAAGAAGGCATAAAACTTACATCTTCCAAAGCGAAGGAACAACACTGGGGTGACTTGTTGGATGCATAAATTGAACTAACCTAGGTTTATTATTGAGTGAATGCCCTTGGGGCTTATGTCAACTAAAAAAAGTTAGGAATAATTTTATCTTAATTTCATGTGATTTGATAGTGTTTGTTTAGTTTGATTTTGAATTGAGGGCATATCCACTTGGGATGTGAGCTTGGTCAAATTTGATAGATTTAATTTATGGACCATGTCGATGTGGGATGGACCCACAGAGAAGGGGCTATATCGAACTTGTTCTATCTTAGATTTACAAATCTAAAAAGATAGTCTACTGGTCATGGGGTAGAGCTAGCCAACCTAAGGGGTTACCTTTCCAGTGCAACGCGCAGTGCTTGGAAGCGTACTTTTATCTTCTAAAGTAGGGAACAACCACTGGGGTGACCTGTTGGTAGCATAACAAATCAAACCTGACTTACGCGCGATTACTGAGTGAATGCTGCTAGGGACTTATATCAACTCAAGAGTAGTCAGACGATTCTTATAGGGAGTTATGCTGACACTATCCTAAAGATAGGATATCTGCTTGAGAAAAGGTACCCCTATGGGGTGTCCTCCTAATCTTCAAGTGAATATATATTTTATTTATATGTTTACATGGACCTTATTGGTATGTGAGGAACCATACTGAGAAGGGGCTATGTCAGCCTTGACCTATCTCAGATTTCCTGGACTTAGGGAGAATCTGCACATCCATAGGATCGATTCCCCAACCACAGGGGTGGTTACTAGGAAAGGGGAACTGTCCAATATGATAGTAACCTAGGTAGTGGCTACATGGGGTTGCAAAGGATGTAATCCAAATATAGTGCCCACAGGGGAGATGTTGTTAGGCATGTTATCTTTAGCCCTGTAAAAGTAAGCCTATAGGTGTACGGTGGTGAACTTAAGGAGAAAGTGTAGCAGACTTAAATCTGCCATGAGTAGTGTATCCTAAGGTGCAAGAACCAACCAACTTAAGGTGTATCCATTAGCAAGAGTGGTGCATCTACAAAGATAGTGAGAACCAACCAACCTCGTCGCAACGATCAATCTAGAAAGAAAGCATGTAGGCTTACAACTTTCCAAGAAGGACAGATCATCACGATAGCCTATCATCGACGGGACAGATGCTATCTGACCTAGAGTGACTACTAAGCGGGGAGCCCTGAGGAAGGACTGGACCTAGACTAAAAGCAATCATGAGGGAAAGAGCCACTAGGGGACTTATCCTAAACCTCAAATATACTCGACCCAATCAGTGCAAGAAGGCTAATCCAAGAAGAAAGCATAGTAGACTCACATCCTCTTAAATAAAGTCAACATGAAGTAGCTTACCAGCCACGTAGTAAGGCCTACTACCAATAAGCACTCATCGTGCAAAGGGCCAAGTCAGGAAGGAAAGCATAGTATACTTACATCCTCCAAAGCAAGAAGTACACTAGGGTGACACACTAGCAAGGTAGAACATCTGCCCGACCTAGAGTAGCTACTAAGTGAATGCTGCTAGGGGCGTTGTATCAACTCAGAGTAGCCCAAGACAAAAGATATGTGTCTATTTTATATGTTTATGTGCAGTTTGTGTTTGTGTTGTGTCGATGAAGGATAGGACCTCACTCGGGTTCCTTACACCTACCCTAAACACAACATGGTGGATTCATAAATAAGAATAGTTTTAACATGGAAGAGATTGAATTGGAAATGGAATTTTCATTGATGATTATTATTTTATAACATGATTTATACTATTTCTTTAAGTAGAGCCCATTGGTTGGAAGCATTAGGAGCTCTCCTTATGATTAATAAGTTTTAAGATCCTCCTTGGTAGGCCTTCTCTATGGAGAAAGAACATTCCCAAGTTGGTTCAAACTTACCTCCCATCTTACAAGGAATAATCACTCCTAGAACTAAAATAAGCTCTCGTACTTGAAAAGCTCTAGAATGGACCAACTTGTTATGAGGTTAAATTATTTTAGCTTTCTACAACTCAAGGTTTTGGCATGCCCGCAGATATATCTCCTCCAAACCTTCAAGCTCTTCTAACCGCAACTTGGTTTTCTGCTCTATTGTGACCTTGCTACCCACAGCTCTAGGACGTCACAGTTACCTCTCGAAGCTAAATCATCTTGCCCATTTGGAAAAGTAATCAGTAATAGCTAAGATGAAATGATGACCCATGGAAGAAGGAGGATCAATCGGACCACTATGTCGGTACCCCAACACTCAAATGGCCATGATGCAAATGTAGGATGTAGAATGTTGGATGATTGGTGTAGGACCACACTGTGTATTTGACATTGGTGGCATCGCCTAATCATATACAGGCAATCTTTGATCATCAACAGCTAATATTATCTTAGTCTCTTGATCTTAGCTTTCATCTACAGATCAAATTATTTGGCTCCACATAATCCTAAGTATACTTTGGTCACGATCTTATGGGCTTTATGCTTTTTGAAATAATGTAACCACATATGATCGAAAGACTATCAGTACAAGATACCATCGACATGAGTGTGGGAAAGAGTTCTCTGCTTCATCTGATGGGCTTGGGACTTCTCCTGAGGTAGTTTTCCTTTATTTAGGTAATACATGAATGGTTGTCTCTAATCTAACTCCTCGTCCTTCTTAGTAATGGCAACCTTCCCTTCAAGAGAGTACTTTTTGATGAGTTCAATATTTATAAGGGATAAGACTTGTCTATTTTGGACCTTTATTGATATGGACTCATCCTCTAGATATGCCATCTCCTTAGCAATCTTGGCTAAAGCATATGCTATGGCATTCTCTCCTCGAGGAATCTTATAAATGGTAACCTCTAAGATTTGGGCCAACAACTCCATGGTGTACTTGTGGTAGTGATGAAGCTTGAGCTTTATAACCTTATAGGAACCAGTGATTTGGTTGATAACTAGATGATCCCTGAAGATATTAATGTTCTGGATGCTTAATGTAATGGCTAACTCCAGACCGACAATCAGAGCCTCATATTGGGCTTTATTTTTGGTGCAATGATTGGACAGCTGATATGAGAATCTCATCACATCGATGTCCAGAGGTAAGAGAACTATTCCTATGCCAACCTTTCTTGGAATAGTAGATTATGGTTCTTTTCCTATTTAAGAGGAAGTCGTACCATCAAAGTACATCTCCAAGTGGTGAATGCCTGTATCCCCTAAGTTAATGATTTGTTTATCGAGTTGATCATCACTAAGTAGAGAGTCAACAGGAAGTGGGTGTGCTACTAAGAAATCCACTATCGCTTGTCACACCGCACTGAGGAAGGTAATGTCAAATTATGACCATCGCACCAACTGTCCAGATAGCGTTGGTCATGTCATGAGATACTGTAGTGGATTGATCCTTGAAATTAAGTTCACTTTATGAGGAAGCATGCAGTGGTGTAGCGCAAAGATTAAAGCTAGGAAATGCTTCTCAGTGGGTGGATAATTAGCTTCAATAGGGATTAGATGATAGTTGAGGTAGTAGAGTGCATTTTTCTTCCCTTCATCATTTGGTTGGGACAACAAAGCACCAAGGGAGTTGTCTAACGCAGCAGTGTAAAGTTTGAGTGGATTGTCTGGGATAGAGGCTACTAAAACTGATGATGTCATCAAGTAATGCTTGATGTCTTTGAAGGAATTCTCACACTTGTCATCCTACTTGAACTTGGTATCCTTTTTGACAAGTGCTGAGAATGGCTGACATCTTTTCGATAGGTTGGATATAAAGCATCTTTGATATGCCAACTGCCCTTGGAATGAACTGAGTTGAGTTAAACTTTTAAGGGGTGGCATTTCTAATATTTCCTTGATCTTCTCCGAATCTATTTTTATTCCATGGTGTCGAACAATAAACCCAAGAAATTTTCTTACCCAAATGCACACTGGGGTTCATTTTGAGGTTAAATTGTCTTAACTATTCAAAACTACTCTCAAGTCAAAGAGATGGTCTTCCTTTTCTCTACTTTTAACCACAAGATCATCGACATACTCGACTTGATGATGAATGAGTTCAAGATTTGAGTCACCGGTATGTAGACCTAGCATTTTAAGGCTAAAAAATGACCTTATAGCAATAGATTCTGATCGAGGTTCTAAAAGTAATTTTTCTTTCATCTTCAAGGGCCATCTTTATTTGGTTATATCTAGATGAGTAATCCATGAAATAGAAGACTACATGAGATTTGGCAATGTCCACCATCAACTTCGAGATTAGTACTAGAAATTCATCTTTTGGACATTTCTAAAATTGACGCATATGTTAATTTGATCATTCTTTTTCTTAACTGCAATGACACTGGCAAACCAAGTAGGGTATTTTTCTTCTCGGATGAAGCCAACATCAATGAATTTCTTCACTTTAGAAATGACCTATTGTTCTATGTCTAATCACATGCGTCTAAGAGCTTGCTTGATAGGGATAGCAGTACGCTCTATCACTAGTTTATAGACTGCTATGTTTGGAGCTAATCTAGGCATCTCTTCATAACTCCATGCAAAGTTGTCCTTAAACTTAGTCAATAGCTTAACTAATTCATTGGTTTAAATTTCATTCAAGAAATAATGAATGTTCCTAAGTTGATTTCCTTAAGCTCGTCGATGGTTGACTTGATCTCTTCTTTGAACTCTGGCGGTGCATCTTTGACTTTAAAATCATCTAGATCATCTGAAGTTTCTAAGCATAGGTCATTTTAATGTGATTTGAAAAGAACCTATCGATTCCAAATGATTGGTGAGGAAGTTCAATCATCATCACTAGACCCACGTCAATCCTAGTACCGGTCTTGATTGAGAGATTTTGCATTTGTTCTTCCATATTTATTCGAAGTAGTCTGACCTATGATTTGACCAAGTATGTGGGATTAACCATTTCTTTGCTAAATTATGAACACAAGGCAAGTACCAATCAAAAGGTAATTCTATTAAATCTTTATATGAATCACCCTTTAGTTCTACATAAACTTCTTGACTTGAGGATGATGCTCCCAGAAAGAACCTCTAAGTCTTCATACCTGTGGATGACTTAGGGGCTTCCTTAACAACCAAACCCTCAGCTTTTTAAGAGGAATGTGGGGATAGCGCTAAGGTTCCCAACTTATGCCTAACTATTTCACAAATAGACTAGGATACACTTATGCTTTTCTTTGGATCCTGGTCTTCATCGCTATCTAGCTCAAGTTTCACCTACAAAGGAATCCACTACTGAGAAGAGTGCTAGTAACCAGATAAGACTCATCCTATGAACTAAATTTTATGTCCATATGGATAGTGTGTACTCTGTAGTTGTGACATATGTTCTATTAGCCAATAGGTTTTTTTCACCCCACTCTCCTAACGCCTCTTCCTCTGCCTGGTGGAGGTCAAGTCATCCTACCCATATATTTTAATGGAGTAATGAACTACGGATGAAATCTAAGGTTAGGTTCCACTTCCTTCTCTAAGTCTATTTCCACTCCCTTTTATTTTCTTTTTATTTTCTCTTTTCTTTTCTTTTCCTTTTTCTCTTTCATTTTTTATTTTTCTTTCTATTTTATTTTTAAATTTTGGTCAAGTTTTCAATAATACAATTATTGATTTTGAGGGAGGTAGTAAGCCGCATCCTCATATATGCCAACCTCGTGAACTATAAATTGCTTGAGATCTCTTTTGACACAGTAGATGATCACACCTCTCACGAAATTCATACACTGATATAGAAAGGATGGAACTATGTTGTTCTCATGTATCCATGGTCTCCCAACCAAAGCTTTGAAATATGTATATGAGTCTATAATGAAACTTGGCTTCAGTCTTCCAATCATCTATCTCTAAGGGCAACACTATGGAGCCTAAGGCCTATTGACCTCACTTTTGGAGTGCGGATTCAATCTTCCCATCTTAGATTTGGGAGTCTTCTATACACTAAGACTTATCTAGTCATAAGACACTTCTAACAATTAGGTAAACAGTTAACCTAAGCCTAAAGACTTAGAAGGGTTAACCATAGACTTTTGGGATTAGGATAATCCACCTACCCTACAACCCAAATCCATTCCATGTTCACCTTCTCAAACCAAATCTCAAGTTTAGTTCAAACATCAAACTCAAATCCAAATCCAAACCAAAATTCCAAAACTAAATGATTGAAGCCCATGATCAAATCCAAACTTGAAACCCTTCCTAAGCCACATGACCTATCCCATGGACTTAGCCAAATCTTAATCCAAATCAATCCAAAATCAATTAATTTTTCCAAAATGAATTTATATCTTCAATCATCTTCTTAAATAAAATCAAATCTACATTAAAATGATCAAAAAAATCAAACTAAATCAAATTAAATCCCTTCCTAAGCCATATGAACTATCCCATGGACTTAGCCAAATCTTAATCCAACTCAAGTCAAACTCAATTGATTTTCACAAGTCAATCATATTTTCAATCATATTCACAAATTTAAATGAAATATACATTTAAATCAACAAAACTAAATCAAACCAAATCAAAATCCAAACCTAAGCCACGTGACCCAACTCCATGGACTTAGCCAAATTCCTTCATTCCAAAACCCAAATTCAATTGATTTTCTCATGAATCAATCATACCTTCAATCATATTCACAAATATAAATGAAATCTACAAACATCAAGCTAAACCAAAATCAACCCAAGTCAAACCAAACTTAACCCTTTTGACTTGAAATGTTCAAATGAACTAAAACCCATTTGAATCCAAGCCAATTGCAATTGAATTTATATATCAATCCCAAATCCATATATAAACTCAACTAAATAAAACTCAACCCAAAATCAAGTTAACTAAACCCAATTAGTCCACTTGACCCAAAGTGGCCATTTGACCTATTTGAGCTAAGTTCTAATCCTACTAAAATTGGATTGAACCAAGCCCATCGTAAACCTCCCATCATGATTGTTGATCACCCTATGTTGATCAATTGTCCAAAATCAAACTAGTCAACTTGGTCATTTGACCAAGTCAACCCGTCAACCCATATGAATCCAAACTAGGCAAATTGTAACCTAAGATAAATCTTTTGAAACTAATGATTCATACTAAATCAAAATCAATATTTGAATATGACTTGACCTTCAATTGAGTCAAACCAAACCCAATTGGCCCTCTTGACCTAAGTTGACCCAAATTGAACTAAAAGACCAAATTGGGTCAAATCAAAATATAAACCAAATTTATTGAAACCAATGGCTCAAGTTCATTCCAAATTGATTGTTGAACTTGATGAAAGCCATGATTGGACCTAATTAAACCCAATTGACCAACTTAGCTCAAAGTGACCTAAAGATTCAAGTTGGCATATATCAATACCAAATCCAAATTAATTGAAACCAAAGCCTACAATCATCTTTAATTGGTCAACTAAACCCAAATCAACACCCAACCCAATTCAATTTGGCCAATTTGGTCAAATTGGTCAACTTAAACCATTTAACCCAAATGAATTCAAATGAGCCAAAATCTAATCTAAGTCAAACTAAACCAAACCAATTGAACCAAAACATCCCAAATAATCATATGAAACTTGAAACCTTTGGTTTGACCCAATTTGACCAATTGGTCAACTTGAAACCAACCCAATTTGACCTAAATGAGTCAAATTGAAAAAAACCTAACCAAATTAACTCCAATTGACTAGAAATTTGGGCTAACCCACTTTTGGCTAAATTTAAATCTACCCAAATCAAATCCAATGCGAAATGATCATTCTACCCTTAGGCCAAGGTCATAACATGCGACAAATCACCCATTTAAGTGGTCATTTCCATTCCTTGGCCACTTGGTACTTTTTCAATGGTGCACCTAAGCACCTAAGACACTGCCCAACTTAGTTCAAGGGGTGGTTGGGTCAGCCATGACTCATGGGAGGTGAAATCACCTCACCTTCCCCATTGGAGCATCTGAAACCCATAAGACACCCATGATTTCTCCTTGGCAACCACCTCCACACCTTTAACCAACAAAGCAGAGCCAACTCACCTCCTCCCTGCCACCCATGACTCCCTAAATGGACACTAGAAGAAAAACATAATCCCACCATTTGATCAAGATGAAGAGGGGTATACACCCTCTCATTTAAAACACACAAAAAATCATTCCAGAGAGACCTATCCACCCAAGACAAGCCATTAACCATTCTTTAAGCTCCCAAGATCGCTTCATTTGAAAATACCATTTTCTCTCAAATAGACACTCCCATTTCGACCTAACTTCCCATTTCTCCATAAAACTCAAATTAACTTTGCACACACCTTCCTCCTCATGGAGAAAGAACAAATCTTCTCCCAAACTTCTTGAGCACCGGAGGTGGGACTTTGATCAAAGTCCTGCTCTAAATCATCAATTCGTGGCCTTTCGAGCTAACGTCGATGAATTGATTGTAGTGCTACTCAATAGGGCTTCATCTTCACTAAGTGAAGCTTCCTTAATCATTTCAGCCACTAGTCTTGAGCTCCTGTGAGGTTTGATTCCAAAATCAATCTTTAGGCAAGAATGGGTTGGAGCTTTTTGAAGAAAACTTGCATTTCGTGTGATCTTGACTGTTGGATCCCCTCTAATCAATGTTGTGAAGGTGTGGGATCCTTTTGGAGTTGATCTAAGCTCGGGTAAGCTTGTATCAAGTGAACAATGGTGGACGGACTCCAATCTCCCTCACTCGCATGATGTTAGATCACACACAGTCCATTCCAGGTGATCGGAATAGATAGTCAAGATTCGATCTTCTAGATTGATCTAATTTAATCCTATTAAGCTGTGAGATTAATCGTAGCCATCCGATCTTAAATCGGATGATGAATGAGAAATCATATACATCAAACGAGAAAAGATCCGCCACCAAAAGCCTGGATAAGTTTTAAGTAGCCAATCCCGCGGTGCCAAGTGGAAAGTGCATCGCGTCAGTGCGCCATGTGGTGTCAACAGGATTAGGCTTTAATTAGGCTTCATTAATCATTTTTCATGGTTGAAACTTCTAAAAATTATAAAAAATCATAGAGAAATTAAAAAATGCAAATAAATACTCATTTTAATGTTATTTCAGAGGAGAATTAATTAACAATGATTTTAACTATATTTGAATAGTAATTAATGTTTAATAAAAGTTTAATTACAAAATTAATTAGCTTAATTATTCTTTAATTACTTGAGTAATTAATCCCAAATTTTGTGGGTTAATTTAATGGGATGACCTATGGCTCCCATGATTGTCTTTGGATTTCTTAAATAAAAAAATTGACTAATTAAACCTGAATGATTCTTTTAAGTTAATTAATGTAATCCCACCTAACAAATTGGTTAATTAAGTTTATTAATCATTGTTCAATAGTAAGTGAACTAAAGAATAGGGTTGGGACCCCTTTCACTAAGTTCATTTCACCCTTTTTTCTTTAAAATGAAATTAATTAAAATTTAACTAATTAATTAAATCACTTGATCAAATTGAAATCATAATCACATCATACCACAATTAATTAAATCATGGGGTAGATCTTTGGGTGTTTAATAACCTAAAGGAGTTTAATGAAATTATGGTTAGTCCACATGTGTGGGAAAACCATAAGAGTAATTAATTAAGTCCCTTAATCAAATTAACTAATAATCATGAGCCAATTGCATTAGGTCCCTTTTATTTTCTAGGATCATTGCAAGTTTATTTTCCATGCATATCATGTTGGCTCATAATTATTTAATTAACTACTTTAAGGTGACATAAAGGGAATTAATTCATATAATTAAGGGTTCAACTTAATTTACCCATAATTTTAACTTCATTACATTTTCTTAAATTAAATCAAATCACTAATGTGGGAATGGGTTTAAAACAGCAAGTGATGATTTCTCTTCTCCTCTTTAAATCAAATCAAATCCAAAACGTAATTATCAAAGAAGCTTTGGTTTACTTTCAATAATCTTATTTGATTTGATTGTCCTTAAGAACTAGTTTGGTTGAATGAATCGCATGTTTATATTTGATTCTCCTCTTTCAAATCATGTTAAATTTGGTATGTCATTTGCATTCATGCATCCATCTTTTCAAAATCAAGTAAAATAAAATGGACTTCCTTTATGTAAGCTTGTATGTGTTGATTTAATTTAATATAGGCATGGCTATTATCACTATTAAATCCAAATGTATGTTTCAAAAACTTATAAATGTATAATAATATGTGTTATAATCTTAGTTATAAAGACATAAGAAATGCATGTGCTTATAGCTTAATGTGTTGATTTATATAAGATTGAATGCTAATGAGTATATAGTCTGGACTTCCTAGGAACATGAGTCTTTAGCTAGCCCACAAGAGGTCATTTGATTACCTCACTTCCCTAATTTGTAACTTGGTTGATGAAATCGAAAAGAAGAAATGTTGAATTTGAATTTATTCTCAGTTAAAAAAAAATTGAAAACCCTAAACCCTAAACTAAACCTTGAAACCTAAACCTAAAACCTAAACCCTAAACCATAAACCCTAAAAACCCTAAACCCTAAATCCTAAAAATCTAAACCTAAACTAAAACTTAAGAAAACCTAAACCTAAATAAAATAAATAAAATAAATAAAAAATAAAATAAAAAAAAAATAAAAATAAAATAAATAAAACCTAAACTAAACAAAAAAAAACCAAAAAAACCTACAAAAAAAAAACCTGATAAACTAAAAACTAAACGTAGAATAAAAATAAAATAAACCTAAAATAAAATAAATTACAAGATAAATAAAAACTTAAACCTAAAAAATATACCAAAAAATAAATAAAAAAATAAAACATAAACCCTAAACAAAAAAAAAAACTAAACATAAAATAAACAAAAAAAAAAAAAAACATGAACCTAAACTAAAAAAAAACTAAACTAAAATAAATAAAACCTAAATCTAAACCTAAAATAAACTAAAAGTAAACCGTAAGCTATATAAAATAAAATAAACTAAAAAATAAACCTAAACTTAAACTAAAAAAAATCCCTAAAAATAAACCTAAAATAAAAACCTAAAACCTTAACCTAAAAAAATAAAATAAAAACCTAACCCTAAAACTAAAAATAAAATATAAATCATAAACCTAAAAAATAAAATAAAAAAAAAACTAAACTCAAAAATAAACATAAACTTAAACCTAAACCTAAAAAATAAACTTAAAGAAAAAACCTAAACTAAAATAAATAAACTAAATTAAATAAAAAATAATAATCATAAATATAAATAAAAATAAAATAAACTAAAATAAATAGAAAATAAACTAAATTTAAACTATGGGTTTACTTTATTTTTTTAAAAAACTAAACCCTACAAAACTAACCCAACTCTAAACCATAAACCAAACCCAAAACTCTAAATCAAAACCTAAAAAACTTAAACCTAAACCAAAAACTTAAACCTAAACCCTAATCTAAACCTAACTAAACTAACCAAATAAAAACCTAAACCTAAACCTAAACTCCTAACTAACCTAAAACTTAACCTTAAACCAATAAACTCCCTAAACCTAAACTAAACTTAAACTCCTAAACCTTAAACCTAACCTAAACCCTAACCCTAAACCAAACTCCCTAAATAATAAAATCAAAAACTCTAAACCTAAACCATAAACCTAAACTAAACCTAAACTAAACCCTAAACCTAAACTCCTAAACCCTAAACCCTAAACCACCTAAACCCTAAACCAAAAATCCTAAACCTTAAACCCTAAACCCTAAAAACTTAAAACCTAAACCTAAACTAAATAAAACTTAAAAATAAAAAAAATAAACCTAAACCTCAATAAAATAAATGCCTAAACTAAAATCTAAACCTAAACCTAAAAATAAAATTAAATAAACTAATTAAAATAGAATATACTAAAATAAATAAAAACATAAATGAAACTAAATAAAATAAAATAAACTTAAGAATAAAATACCTAAAAAAATAAAAAAAACTAAACATAAATTAAAAATAAAATAAACCTAACATAGAATAAAATAAAAACTAAATAAAGACCTAAACCTAAAAAATTATCCTAAAAATAAAACCTAAACCCTTAACTAAAAAATACCTAAACCTAAAATAAAAATAAAATAAACAAGATAAAATAAACCTAAACTAAAACTAAAATAAACTAAATTAAAATAAATAAAACCTAAAACAAAACATAAACCCTAAACTAAATAAAATAAAATAAACTAAAATAAACCTAAACTTAAACTAAAAAATAAATCCTAAAAATAAACTAAAAATATAAACTTAAGCCTAAAACTAAAAAAATAAAATAAAAACATAAACCAAAACCTAAATGTAAAAAATAAATCCTAAACCTAAAAAGTAAAATAAAATAAAAAACACAAACTAAAATAAATAAGCAAAACTAAATAAAAATAAAAAATAAACATAAAAAAATAAATAATAAAATAAACTAAATAAACCTAAACCTATCATTTTACTTAATTTTAAAAAATCCTAAACACTAAAGCCTAAATAGTAAACTCTAAACCCTAAACCCTAACCCTAAACTTACCCTAAACCTAAACCTTAACCCTAAACCCTAAACCTAAAACCTAAAACCTAAACTAAATAAAATAAAATAAAATAAAATAAAATAAACTACAATAAACAAAATAAAATAAATAAAGACCTAAACTAAACTTAAAAAATAAAATAAACTTAAGAATAAAAAACTTAAATAAAATAAAAACTAAATGTAAAATGAAAATAAAATACACCTAAAATAAAAAAATAAAAACTAAATGAAAACCTATATGTTAAAAATAAACCTAAAAATAAATAATAAATAATACCTAAACCCTAAACTAAAAAGAACCTAAACCTAAAATAAAAATAAAATAAACCTAAACCTAAACTAAAATAAACTAAACTAAACTAAATAAAATCTAAACTTAAACATAAAATAAACAAAACCTAAACCTAAACTAAATAAAATAAAATAAACCTAAAAATAAACCTAAAATAAAAACCTAAAACCTAAACCTAAAAAAATAAAATAATAACCTTAACCTAAACCTCAAAGTTAAAAATTAAACCTACACTTAAAAATTAAAATAAAAATAAAACTCAACTAAAAAATAAACCTAAACCTAAAGCAAAACCTAAAAAATAAACTAAAATAAAAGACCTAAAGTAAAATAAATAAATCTAAAATAAAGAAACTAAACTAAATAAACATAAAAAATAAGCTTAAATAAAAATAAAAAATAAAATAAACTAAAATAAATAAAAAATAAACTAAATACACTAAATAACCTAAACCTACCAATTTACTTTATTAAAAAAAATCATAAACCCTAAATCCTACACCTTAAACCTTAAACCCTAAACCCTAAACCCAAAACCCTAAACCAACAACCCTAAACCCTAAACCCAAACCCTAAACCATAAACCTTAAAGACATAAACCCTAAAACCCTAAACCCTAAACCCTAAACCCTAAACCCTAACCCTAAACCATAAATCCCAAACCCCAAACCCTAAACCTAAACCTAAAGTAACTAAATAAATTTAAAAATAAATCTAAACCCTAAAACCAAATAAACCTAAACCAAAACCAAAACCCTAAGAATGGAAAAACATTGAATACAGAACAACCAACTGTGCTCACTCTAGATCTGGAGGCCAAGGCAAAAGCTATCCAGTGGTTGGGATCCGGAGGCTGCATATGGAACCTGAGTAGTGGTGGTTATAGAGGTGGGAAGATGAACGAGGTTACAAACTGGTGGTATAGTGATCGAGATATGAGTGGATCCACGCCGGCCGTGGTGGTTTGATGGGAACTAGAAAATTGAAGAATAGTCGATCCGATCTATATGAAAATGTGTATTTATAAGAGACTTATCACGGTTTTCATTTACTCTACTCATTTTATCTCTCACATCTCTTTCATCTTAGAAAACTTGGTGTGTTACTTGGTTGATGAAATCAAAGAGAAGAAATTTTGAATCTGAATTTGTTCTCTATTAAAAAAAAACTAAAATCCCTAAGCACTAAACTAAAATTGAAAGCTAAACCTAAAACCTAAAACCTAAACCCTAAACCCTAAAAACCCTATACCTTAAACCCAAAACCCTAAATGCAAAATCCCTAAATCCTAAACCCTAAACCCTAAGCCCTAAACCAAAAAACCCTAAATCCTAAACCCTAAACCCTAAACTATTATGTAAACCTAAACCTTAAACTTTAAAAAGCTTAAAACCTAAACCTAAACTAAATAAACCATAAAAATAAAATGAATAAATAAGCCTAAACCAAAAAAATAAAAAAATAAAAAATAATAAAAATATAAACAAAAGCCTAAACCTAAACATATAACTGAACTTAACCTAAACCTAAAAAGAAAATAAAATAAAAAATAAAAACTAAAGTAAAATAAAATAAATAAAAATCTAAACTAAACTAAAAAAAATAAAAAACCTAAAAATAGAAACCTAAACAAAGTAAGACCTAAATGTAATATAAAAATAAAATAAACCTAAAATTAAATTAAATAAAACTAAATAAAAAATAAACCTAAACAATAAACCTAAAATAATAAATAAAAAATAAAATCTAAACCCTAAATTAAAACCTAAACCAAAAAATTAAGATAAAATAAACATAAACTTAAACTAAAAAATAAACTAATCTAAAATAAAACCTAAACCTAAAACTAAAATAAACCAATAAACCTAAACCTAAACTAAATAAAATAAAATAAACAAAAAACCTAACCTAAACTAAAAAATAAAACATAAAATAAACCTCAAATAAAACCTAAACCTAAACAAAAATAAAATAAAATAAAACCTAAACCTAAGTCTAAAAAATAAAAAATAAATATAAACCTAAAAAACAACAAAATAAAATATAAACCTAAACCTAAACCTTAAAACTAAAATAAAATAAACTATTAAATAAAATAAATAAACTAATAATAAACTAACCCAAGTAATTTAAAAAAAACCTAAACCCTAAACTCTAAACCCTAAACACAAAATCCTAAACTAAACTATAAACCATAAACCTAAAACTAAACTAAACCTAAACTAAACTAAACTATAAACCCTAAAAATAAACTAATAAACTAAACCCTAATCTAAACCTAACACTAACCCTAAATAAACTAAACCCTAAACCTAAAAAACTAACCTAAACCTAAACTAAACTAAACACTAAACCTAAACAAAACTACTAAGAACCCTAAAACCCCTAAACCCACCTAACCCTAAACCTTAACTAACCCTAAACCAAAAACTAAACCCTAAAACCCTAAACTCTAAACCTAAACTTAAACCCTAAAATCCTAATCCCTAAACCTAAAAACTCTAAACTATAAAACCTAAACCTAAACCCTAAACTCCCTAAACTAAATAAATTAAACCCTAAAACTAAACCCTAACCTAAACCCTAAAACCTAACCCAAACCCTAACTAAACTTAACTAAAACTAAACCCTAAACCTAACCTAACCTAAACCTAAATAAACCCTAAACCCTAAACCCTAAACCTAAACCTAAACCTAAAACCTAAACTAACTAAACCCTAAAACATAAACCTAAACTAAACCTAAAAAACTTAAACCTAAACCTTCTAAACCCTAAACCTAAAACCCTAAAACCCTAAACCTAAATAAACCCTAAACCTAAACCCAAATGTTAAACCTAAAATAAACCTAAACTAATAAACCTAAACCTAAATAAAAAACCTAAATAAATAAATAAAATATAAATCTAAATAAATAAATAAACCTAATTAAAATGAAATAAATTAATAAATAAAATAAAATAAATTAATTAAAATAAAATAAATATAAAACATAAATAAATAAAATAAATTAAAATAAATAAAAAAAACCTAAAAAAATAAAAAAATAAACCTAAAAAATAAAAATAATAAAATTAAACCTAAAAATAAAACTAAAAAAAAAAATATAAATAAAATATAAAAATAAAAAATAAACTAAACTAAACCCTAAACTTATAAAATAAACTAACCCTAAACCTAAACCCTAAACCCTAAACCCAAAACCCTAAAACCCTAAACCCTAAACCCTAAACCCTAAACTCTAAAAACCTAAAAACCAAAACCTAAACTAAATAAAACCAAAAAATAGAATAAATAAAAAAACTAAACCTAAACCTAAATGTAAATTTTAAAATAAAATGAAATAAAAAAATATAAAATTAACAAAAATAAAATAAATAATAACCTAAACGAAACTAAAAAATAAAATAAACCTAAAAATTAAAAATCTAAATAAACTAACCCTAAACACTAAACCAAACCCTAAACCAAAACTAATCATAAACCCTAACCCTAACCTAAATAAAACTATAAATTCTAAAGTTTATCCCCATAAACTTTGTAAACCACTAAACTTCCTTTAAAACCATAAAGCCTAAACCCTAAGACCTAAATCCTAAAATGAAATCCTTAAACCCTAAACCCTAAACCCTAAACACTAAATCCTAAACCCTAAATCCTATACCTTATAATCTAAACCTTAAGCCATAAACCATAAACCCTAACCCTAAACCTTTTGCCCTAAACCCTAAACCTTTTGCCCTAAACCCTAAACCCTATAACCCTACATTTTAAACCCTAAACAAACACTAAACCCTACAAACCCTAAACCCTAAACCCTAAAATATAAACCCTAAACCATAAACCTTAAACCCTGAAAAACTAAAAACCTTAACCTAAACTAAATAAAACCAAAAAATAAAATAAATAAAAAAACTAAAACCTAAATGAAAGAAACCTAAACTAAAACATAAAACTACACCTAAACCTAAACCTGAAAATAAAATAAAATAAAAATAAAAACTAAATTAGATTAAAATAAATAAAAACCTAAACTAAACTAAAAAAATAAAATAAATCAAAAAAGGAAAAAAACTTAACATAAAACTAGATGAAAACAAAATAAACTAAAATAAAATAAAAAAAACTAAAAAAACCTAAACTAATAAAACCTAAAAAATAAAACTTATAACAAATAAAAATTAAACCTAAAGCCCTAAACTAAAAAAACCTAAACCTAAAATAAACAAAATAAAATAAACATAAACCTACACTTAAATAAACTAAACTAAAATAAATAAAACCTAAACCCTAAACCCTAAACCCTATACCCTAAAGCCCTAAACCCTAAACCCTAAACCCTAAACCCTAAACCCTAAATGCTAGAAACCTAAAAACCAAAACCTAAACTAAATAAAACCTAAAAATAAAATAAAATAAAAACTAAAACCTAAATGAAAAAAACCTAAACTAAAACATAAAACTAAACCTAAACCTAAACTTAAACCTGGAAATAAAATAAAATAAAAAAAATAACTAAATTAAAATAAAATAAATAAAAACATAAACTAAACTAAAAAATAAAATAAACCAAAAAATGAAAAACCTAAATAATATAAAAATAATATGCAAAATAAAAACAAAATAAACCTAAAATAAAATAAAATAACTAAAAAAACCTAAAGCAAAAAAATAAACCTAAAAATAAAACTTAAAAATGAATAAAAAATTAAACCTAAAACCCTAAACTAAAAAAAACCTAAACCTAAAATATACAAAATAAAATAAACATAAACCTACGCTTAAATAAATAAAACTAAACTAAAATAAATAAAACCTAAATCCTAAACCCTAAACCTTAAAACATAAATAAACCGTATAACCTAAACCTAAACCCTAAACCCTAAACCCTAAACCCTAAAACCATAAACCCTAAACCCTAAACCCTAAACCCTAAACCTTAAACCCTAAACCTTAAACTCTAGAAACATAAAAACCAAAACCTAAACTAAATAAAACCAAAAATTAAAATAAATAAATAAACTAAACTTAAACAAAAATCTAAACCAAAAACTAAACCTAAAACTAAAAATAAAATGAAATACAAAATATAAAATTAACAAAAATAAAATAAATAAAAACCTAAACTTAACTAAAAAATAAAATAAACCTAAAAATTAAAAACCTAAATGAACTAACCCTAAACCCTAAACACGAAACCCTAAACCGTAAACCCTGAATGCTAAACCTTAAACCCTAAACTAACCCTAAACCCTAAACCCTAAACCCTAAAGCCTAAAATCTTGAACCTTAAACCCTAAACTCACCCAACACAGTAAACCCTAAACCCAAAAACCCTAAAACCTAAACTCCTAAACAAAAACCTTTAAACCCCTAAACCTTAAACTCTAACCCTAAACCTCTAAACCTAAACCCTAAACTAAACTTTAATAAACCTAAACTTTAAACCTAAACCCTAAACCTAAACCTAAACCCTAAACCTAACTAAACTAAACTCTAAACCTAAACCTAAACCCACTGACACTTACTCTTCTTCCCCCGCTTCATTTTGCTTTATTTTTGGCCAATTTTTGATCATTAATGATCAATTTTTTTAATTGTTTATCTCTGATTAGCCACGAATGTGATTTTCCCTTTGCTCTTTCAATGGAGAAGGATCGCTTTTCATGCAGTCGAGCTTATCCATCTTGGAGGCATCGGCTAGGGCATCAAATTTACATTGAATTATGGATCTGAAATCATCATCTCTCTGCCTGTAGTTAAGTCCTTTACGGACGCATTATCTGGTAAGAACCTTTCACCTAATGCTTCGATGAATTTGATCTGGACCTCCTTTCATGGGATGCCTGTTATTATGTGCTCGGATCTAGATGTGGAAAAGTTGGCGAAGCCTTTCAAATTCTCTTTAGTTGGTAAGTTTTCCTTACATCGGCCAACTCTCGATAACATCCGATCATTTTTTCATAGCCTTAAACTTTAAGGTGTTTTCACTATTGGATTGATTGATCCAAGGCATATTTTAATTCAGTTCTCTAATGACTTAGATTACTCAAGAGTTTTGAACGAATTGATTATACATGGCACAACTATAGACTCTAGCAGTGGCTTGATAGGACTCATTTTAATTCTCTTTGGATCAATCAATGGCACCTTACTTCTGTTGAATATTTGAGTAGAACTTTGTCTGATTATGCTTCGCTTTTGATTTCTGTCCAAAATCCCTCTAATAGATTACCCTCCCCAACCTCTTTCAAATTCCAAAATATGTGGATCCAACACATTGATTTCATCAATGTTGTATCCATTAACTGGATGGCTCCTCTTCATCCGATAATTTGGTTAAGGGCATGATTCGCCTCTGGCTTAAGCTTAAAAGGCTTAAACAAAACCTAAATTGGTGGAACAAGCATCATTTTAAAAATCTTTTTGCCAATAAAAAAATATGGAACAATTAGTTTGTTCGCTTGAAGATGCCATTTTGATTGATTCTACTAAACTTGAGGAGTTGAATGAAGCTAAATATAACTTGGTTAATTATCAGAATATGGAGGAAACCTACTGGTGGCAAAAGGTTGCTAGCAAACATATTGCTGATGGTGACATAAATGCCAGGTACTTCCGTGCTCTTTTAAAAATAAGAAAGCCTTAAACTCTATTAAAAAAATTAAAAATGATAACGGCAGCTGGATCGCAGGCAATAACGATATTAAAGGTTCCATCATACATCATTTTAAAAACATATTAAACATTAACCCTTCTTTAGAAGCTCTCTCCAACTCTCACCTGATTCCTTCATCAATTACTAATGATGACAACCACTTGCTTAATATGCATCCTACGGAAGCTGAGATTGGTAGTATTCTTAATAGCATGAACATTGATTCTATTTTTAGCCCTGATGGCTATACGACTCAATTTTTCCGCATTATTGGCCTATTATTAAGCCTGACCTTATCGATGCTATCATTAATTTCTTTGATAGCAATCCTTTACCTAGATATTTTTCTAGCACTTCCATTATCCTCATTCCCAAAATTAATAATCCTGAATCTTGGGGTGATTTCAGACCTATCAGCCTTTGCATTTTCTTTCACAAACTCATTGTTAAATTAATTGCCAATAGAATTAGTCCGCTACTCCCTAAAATTATTTCCCCGAATAAAACTATTTTCATTAAAGGTAGAGCTACATCTAACAAAATTCTTCTAACCCAAGAGCTGATTCATGACCATGATGCTTCTACCATAGGTGGTAATATCCTTTTCAAATTGGACATCTCTAAAGCTTTTGACAACCTCTCTTAGAATTTTCTCTTCCAAATTCTACATTTGTTTGGTTTTTCTGACTCTTTTATCCATCTCATTAAAAATTATATTACCAATGTTTGGTTCTTCGTTATCATGAATGGTCCCCCTAGGTTTTTTCCCTTCTATGCATGGATTGAGACAAGGAGATCCCTTATCTCCCTCTCTTTTTATTATTGCTGTTGAATATCTTTCGAGGAGTCTTAATGATCTTTTCAACAATAATCCTAGCATATTTTTTAGAACTCAAGGTGGTCTTCTCATCTCTCATCTTAGCTTTGTTGATGATTTCATAATCTTTTGCAATGCCTCTATTCATCACATTAAAACTATTAAGAATCTTTTAAATAAATTTGGTAATGAAAGTGGTCTCTTTTTTAATGAAGGTAAAAGTTGTTTCATCCCTTCCTCTAAAATCTCTAGTAATAGGATCAAACAAATCTTGAGAATTATTAATTTTCAGCAACAACAACTTATTATTAAATATCTTGGTGCCCCGCTTTCTAAAGGTCATAAAAGATCACATCTCTTTGATGAGTTAATCCAAAATATCTCTAATAAAATTTATGTTTGGGAATTTCATTTAATCTCATTTGGTGGTTGGCTCACTTTGATTAAGAGTACCCTTAACTCCATGCCTTTATATCTCATTCAAACCATTGTGCCGACCAATTCTACCATTAACAGAATTGAGCACCTCCTTAACAAATTCTTCTAGGGTTTTAATAATTCTACTAAAAGAATGCATTGGACCTCTTGGTATAAAAGCTGTGGCACTCTTGCTAAAGGTGGTCTTGGCTATAAGCCAATCAAGGAAGAAATCACTGCATTTTCCTATAAACTTTGGTGGAATTTTAGGAGCAACAATAGTCTTTGGGCTAATTTCATGACTACCAAATACTGTCAGGGTAAGCACCCTCTCATTTGCCCTTATAAAGTGGAAGACTCTCCTGTATGGAAAAGACTTTATTCCATCAAATGGGAGGCAGAATCATTAATCTCATGGGGATTATTAACCTCTTTCTTTTGGCAAGATAACTGACTGAGGTGGGTCCATTGATGAATTACTTTCTACCCACTCCATCAAGTATTAAAGTGAACTCTTCTGAATAATAAGTGGAACAATAGTAAGTTTACCGACTATATTCCTTTCTCTCTTTAGATAAGCTTACTATTATTCCTATCATTCCTAGCAATCATGATCGATCCTTTTAAGCTTTCCCAAAATGGTGATTTCAACCTTAAAAATGTCTGGATTCATATCAAAGAAGCTCATGATTTCTCCAATATATTTTTTAAACTTTGGAATAATACTATTCCTATTTCTTATTTTGTTCTAACTTGGCATATTTTAAAAAACTTCATCCCTGTTGACTTGATGTGGGGTAAAGGTTTTTACTTACCTTCAAAATGCTACTGCTGCTTTCACATTGAGAATGTGAATCATGTATTTGTTAACAGAGCCATTGCTTCCAAAATTTGGATTTGGTATGATGAACTTTTTAATATTGCCAAATTTAATGGCTCCTTAACTCTATACCAACTTCTTGAAGTTTATTTTGAAAACACTATTAAAGGCCATAGTAAAGTGATAACTGCTATCACTCTTATTTGGTTCATATGGATGGACAGAAATGATGCAAAACATTGTGGGATTCCTATGAACCATATGAGAATAATTACTAGAATTAAAAATAAAATTGTGCCTTGTGTAATGCCAATTTAATTAACTACAATCAATTCAAAGATTGCAAATTTGTGGCCAATAAACTAGGTTTTAACTTGCCATATCAACTCAACTGTAAAGATGACAAATTATTTATTGGACAAAACCTCATGCTAATACAATTAAGATTAGCACTGATGGCTCTGTTTCTCAAAATGCTTCTAGCTGTGGTGGCTTTTTCAGAAACCTTAATGGTAAAGTCTTATGTCCTTTTGCTTACCCCCTTAATACTTGCTCTGTTATTTTTTCTGAGCTAATGGAAGTTTACAAAGCTATTGAGATTTGCCTGCAAAAATGTTGGCTTAATATTTGGATTGAGGTGGATGCCCTATTACTGATTGATCTTTGTACTTTCACCAAAGTGGGCAATACAAAATTGTACTACCTTCTAAAGCAGACTAGAACTCTCCTTTCTCAACTCTATTTTAAAATCACTCATGTATGGCGTGAAGATAATGCATGTGCTGACTACCTTGCTAATCTGGGTGCTAGATTAAATGGCATAAAATTCTTTGATCAACTTACACTACCGAAACATTTGCGTGGTTTGGCTAATTTAGATAATACTGGACTCCCTTACTTCAGAAATTAATTCATCTTATTGTTTTAGCCCGTCAGACACTGTTAACCGATGACCAACTCTTAGTGTTGTTGTTTCTCTGGGTTTTGCTAATGCATCTTCCTGATACCCCTCTCTGGTTATTTTATGATCTCTATGGCATCTGCTATTGGATTAATTACCCTAACCTTATTTGGGGTCTTACTACTTCTGTTGTTTCCACTGTTAATGGTAAGGTGTTTCATGTTTTCTAACGATGGAGATATTTTCCTTATTATCTCTAGGGAGATGTTTTACTTTTTGGTTTACTTTTTGATCAAGAAAGATAGACTTCTTGCCATAGATATTTTGTTTATGGGTCTTACTGTATCTATTTTCCATTTTATGATTAAGGCTGTGTTTTGTCTCTTTTCCTTTTTCTAGAAATCTATGCTGGGGATCATGACTTTTCTATCTCATTGTTTAATTGATATATTTTGGTATAGCTTCATGACAGGTATTAATTTATCTATCTTTTCCCTCTTTAATAGGGTTGTGTCCACTCTTATGCTCTCTAACCTCACCTCCACAACCTGTAAGGAGAGAAACTGCAATACCCTTGTTATTATTACTATTTCTTTATAGGATTGGAATTACTTCTTGATTTCCTTCCAGCCTATTTTTACTGATGATGTTGGCTTAGCTGCTGGTCTGCTTTCATTTGTCTTGAAGGATTTCTATGATGGCTCTCCTTTGAACCCATTTCGTGTATATGTTGTACAACTATTTTTTACTGGATTATCTTATGGTGGGTGCAATAATTGTTTTGCTGCTTTAATTGTTGGTTGTTTGATTTTCGGGTCTTATGTCTAGCAGGCTGCTTTTGGGGTGGTTTTTCTAATTATTCTTGCTAACCTCACCTCCCCAACCTGTATGGAGAGAAACTGCAATACCCTTGTCATTATTATTGTCTCTTTGCAGGATAGGAATTACTTTCTATTTTCTTTCCAGTTTGCTTTTACTGATGATGTTGGCTTAGCTGTTGGCCTGCTTTTCTTTATCTTGAAGGATTTCAATGATGGCTCTCCTTTGAACCCCTTTCGTGTCTAGGATGTACCACTATTTTTTACTGGATTAGCTTATGGTAGGTGCAATAATTGTTATGCTGTTTTAATTATTGGCTGTTGGATTTTCGGGTCTTATGTCCAAAGGCTACTGGTTATTTTGATTGTTTTGCTTATGACCGCATTTTTATCACCTGATGTTTGTGGTCTATTTAATATGCTACTATTTTTTCCATCTTGGTTCAGTTAGACTTGTGTAGATCACTATGATTATGCTATTACCTACTTGGTTATTAACTTATGCACTGTTTACTCTGAATGAGTGGTTTTACGACCAACTAGCTGTTATTTGTTTTCTTGGTTGTTGGCTGAACTGGATTATCGAGTTTTATGCCCAGCAAGTTGCTACTGGGGTTGTCTCTCTGATTGTCTTTATTTGGTGTTATTTGCTGTGCTTTTGACTCGGTTCACCTAATCTCGCATTCCCATCTTGGTTCTCTAGACTTCGATTATTGTATTTTGGGTTATGCGCTCACTTTACATTTGCTGTTGTTAACTTCGCAATGATTATTAACAAGGGGTTGTTAACATCCGCATTGCTTATTCAATGGGTACCTTTCCTCAATTTCTGAGTACTCGGCCCGTAAGTTTCATATATGTCCCATATGATTGGGATGCTAATTGATTTGCTTAGAGATTTCAGATTATCGTTGTATATTGTTTCTATCCTCTGCTTAGCCTTTTCTGTTGTTTTCTTGTGGTGGGTTTTCATGCTGGCCTAACTATACTCTTGGCTCTGGTATTAAAAAGGTGGATCTAGCAAAGATAGTTCATTTTCATATGTGTAGGGATTCTCATGCTATGGTGACTATATTGATGATATTTATCCTGCATGGGATCCCCTCTCCATTCTCTTTTGTTTCTTTTCTTTAGTGTATATGGTTTTATTTAGGTTTCTGTGTACTAAGGCTCATAAGACTTTCAACAAATGGTCGCTATCTTCCCACATAGGTTATGATGTGATGATTTCACCTATTTTGGTCGGTAGTAGGTCTTATGATGTAACCCTTCCTAAGTTTGGATGCTCATATGCATCTACCCCAACGTGTGACTAAGCCCCAGCCTTCTCTCACACACTTCTATAATTTTTCTCGCTTATGTCGCTTTTAATTTTAACTTTGTCTATATTGTTTTAACTGCTCTAATTTTATCTTTCTACATTTTTGCATGCATTTCTCTTTTCTCTTGTAGGTTTGCTCCTAGTGCCATGCATTCTCTCGCTCTAAAGAGCTTTGGCTGATCTATCCATTGGCTTATCTTTGTTAATCATTTTGTATCTTTTGCTTTCCTTTTCTCTTTATTTTGCTTTTTGGTTGTACTTAGATAGGGATTTACTCTATCGATTGTAGTTTTGAGCAGAGTTTTGAGTTTATCCCCCATAAGGACCTTATAACCTCTTTTATAATAATTCTGGGGTTTCCCAAAAAAAAGAACCTTATAACCCTAAACCCTAAATCCTAAATCAAATCAAACCTAAACTAAACCCTAAATACCAAACCTAAACCCTAAGCTCTAAACCCTAAACCCTAACCCCAACAAACTAAACCCTAAACCCTATAACCCTATAACCCTATAACCCTAAGCTTTAAACCCTAAACAAACCCTAAACCCTAAAAACCCTAAACCCTAAGCCCTAAACTATAAACCCTAAACCATAAACCTTAAACCCTAAAAAATAAATAACCTAAACCCAAACTAAATAAAACCTAAAAAAAATAAATAAAAAAACTAAAACCTAAATGAAAAAAACCTAAACTAAAACATAAAACTAAACCTAAACCTAAACCTAAAAATAAAATAAAATAAAAAATAAAACTAAATTAAATTAAAATAAATAAAACCTAAACTAAATTAAAAAATAAAATAAATCAAAAATTAAAAAACCTAAATAACATAAAACTAGATGCAAAATAAAACAAAATAAACCTAAAATAAAATAAAAAACTAAAAAAACCTAAACTAAATAAACTTAAAAATAAAACTTAAAACTAAATTAAACCTAAAGTCAAAACTAAAAAAAAACCTAAACCTAAAATAGAAAAAATAAAATAAACATAAACCAACACTTAAATAAACTAAACAGAAATAAATAAAACCTAAACCCTAAACCTTAAACCCTAAACCCTAAATGCTAAAAACCTAAAAACCAAAACTTAAACTAAATAAAACCTAAATATAAAATAAATAAAAAACTAAACCTAAACAAAATAAAATAAAAACCTAAAGTAAAATCTAAACCTAAACTAAAACATAAAACTAAAAAAAATGAAATAAAAATATATAATTAATAAAAATAAAATAAATAAAAACCTAAACTAAACTAAAAAAATAAAAAAAACTAAATAAACTAACCCTCAACCCTAAACCCTAAACCCTAAACACTAAACCCTAAACCGTAAACCCTGAATCATAAACCCTAACACTAACTAAACCCTAAACCTAAAGCTTAAAACCTTGAACCTTAAACCCTAAACTAACCCTAAACCTAAAACCCTAAAGTTTAAAGCTAAATCAGAAACTATAAACCCTAAACCTAATCTAACCTAAATTTAACACTAAACCTAAACCTAAAACAAAACTAAAGTTTAAAAACACTAAACCCTAAACCTAAACCCTAAACCTAAACCCTAAACTATAAACCTAAACCTAAAACCTTAAACTTAAACTACCTAAACCTAACTAAACTAACCTAAACCTTAAACCTAAGCTCACTTAAACTCAACTAAACCTTAAACCAAACTAATCTAACTTAAAACATAAACTAACCTAAACTCCTAAACCTAAACCTAAACCCTAAACTAACCTAACTCTAAATCCTAACCCTAAACCTAAACCTAAACCTAATAAAATGCTAAACCCTAAAACTATAAACCCTAAACTTTAAATCCTAAACACAAACCTTAAACCCTAAAACAAACCCTAAACCCTAAACCCTAAACCTTCAACCCTAAACACTAAGCCCTAGACCCTAAAACCCCTAACCCTAAAGCCTAAACCCAAAACTTAACCCTAAAACCCTAAACCCTAAACCATAAAACATGCAACCCTTGACCTAGACCCTAAACCCTAAAAGCATAAACCTAAACTAAATAAAACCTAAAATAAAATAAATAAAATACCTAAATTTAAACAAAATAATAACCTAAACTTAAACCTAAACATAAAAATAAAATAAAAAATAAAAAGTAAACTAAAAAAATAAATAAAAACCTAAACTAAACTAAATAATAAAATAAACATAAAAATAAAAATAAACTAAAACTAAATGAAAAATAAAAATAAATAAAACTAAAATAAAATAAAATAGAAACTAAATAAAATCCTAAACCTAAACATAAACATAAACATAAAAAAAATAAAACCTAAACCTTAAACTAAAAAAACCAAACAATAACTATAAAAACCTAAACCTATAAGAAACATAAACCAAAATTCAAATAAACTAAACTAAAATAAATAAAATCTAAACCCTAAACTAATCCTAAACCCTAAACCTTAAATCCTAAACCCTAAAGTGTAAACCCTAAACCATAAACCCTAACACTAACCCTAAATCCTAAACCCAAAACCCTAAAGCCTAAAACCATGAACCTTAAACCCTAAACTAACCCTATACCCTATACCCAAAACCGAAAAAATCCTCTAAACTAAACCTAAACTAAAACCTAAACCTAAAGTAAAACACTAAACTCTAAACTTAAACTCCTAACCCTAAACATAAACCCTAAACCCTAAAATACTAAACCTAAAACCCTAAACCTAAACCCTAAACCCTAACTCCTAAACCTAAACCTACAAAACTAAACTCCTAAACACTAAACTTAAAACCTTAAACCTAGTCCTAAGCTTAAATTTAAACACTAAATGTTAAACCTAAACCTTAAACTCTAAACTCAAAACTAAACTTAAAGCTCTAAACCTAAACTCCTAACTAACTTAAACTCAATCCTAAACCTTAAAACTCCTATAACTAAACTAACTAAACCTTAAAATACTAAACTTAAAGTAAAACCTAAACCTAAACCTTAAACTATAAACCCTAAACCATAAACCCTAAAAACCCTAAACTCTAAAGCTTAAACACTAAACCCTAAACCCTAAACCTTAACCCTAAAATACTAAACCCTAAAACACTAAACCCTAAAAAAAACCCTAAAAAAAACCCTAAACCCTAAACCCTAAACCCTAAACCCTAAACCCTAAAGCCTAAACTATAAACCCTAAACTACAAACCCCCGAACCCTAAATCCTAAACCCTAAACCTAAACTATAAAATCTAAACCCACTCTAAACCTCAACCCATAAAATGTAAACCTAAACTAAAAAAAAAAAATAAATAAATAAATAACCTAAATCTAAATAAAATAATAACATAAACTTAAACCTAAACCTAAAAATAAAATAAATTAAAAGAAATAAAAACTAAACTAAAATAAAATAAATAAAAACTTAAACTAAACTAAAAAATCAAATAAACCTAAAAATAAAAAACTTAAATAAATTAAAAACTAAACGTACAATAAAAATAAAATAAAACTAAATCAAAATTAAATAAAAAGTAAATAAAATCCTAAACCTAAAAAAGAAACCTAAAAATAAATAGAAAATAAAACCTAAACCTTAAACTAAAAAAAATGTAAACTTAAAATAAACATAACCCTAAATTAAAATAAACTAAACTAAAATAAATAAAATCTAAACTTTAAACCCTAAACCCTAAACCCTAAACCCTAAACCTCAAACCCTAAACCCTGAACCTTAAACCCTAAACTGAAAACCCTAAACTCTAAACCCTAAAAACCTATAAACCTAAACCTAAACTAAATAAAACCTACAAATAAAATAAATAAGAAAACCTAAACTTAAATAAATAATAATAATAAATAATAAAAACCTAAATTAAAACCTAAACCTAAAGGTAAAAATAAAATTAAATAAAATATAAAAGTTAAACTAAAATGAAGTAAATAAAAACCTAAACTAAACTAAAATAATAGAATAAACCTAAAAAATAACCTAAATGTATAATAAAAATAAAATCAACCTAAAATAAAATAAAATAACAACAAAATAGAAACCTAAACCTAAGCAATAAACCCAAAAATAAAACCTAAAAATAAATAAAAAATAAAACCTAAACCTAAAATAATAATAAAATAAACCTAAAGAAAATTTAAATAAACAAAATTAAAATAAATAAAACTTAAACCTAAACCTAAAATAAACTAAACTTGAGCCCAAAGCTAAACTAAATAAAATAAAATAAATGAAGAAAACCCTAACCTAAAAATAAACCTAAAATAAAAACCTAAACCCTAAACCTAAAAAAAGTAAAATAAAAACCTAAACCTAAACCTAAAAATTAAAAATAAAACCTAAGCCTAAAAATATAAAATAAAACTTAAGCCAAAAAATAAAATAGAAATAAAACTAAACTAAAAAAATAAATGTAAATTTAAACCTAAACCTAAAAAATAAACTAAAATAAAAAATTTAAACTAAAATAAATAAACTAAACTAAAAAAAATAAGCCTAAATAAATATATAAAATAAACTAAATAAACTAAATAAACCTAAACCTATCAGGTCCTTTAATTTTTTTTTTGTAAAAAACCCTAAACCTTAAACCCTAAACATTATATCCTAAACCATAAACTCTAAAACTAACCTTAAACAATATACCCTAAACATCCAACCCTAAACCCTAAATTATCGTTGACCCTAAACTTTAAACCCTAAATCGTAAAACCAAAATTAACCCTAAACCATAAACCCTAACACTCTTATAAACCTAAACCATTAACTAACCTAACTCCTAATCCTAAACCCTAAAGTTTAAAGTTTAAACCTAAAACCCCAAAATTAAACCTTAAACTAACACTAAACCTAAACCCTAAAAAAACCTTAAACCTAAAGCTAAAACTAAAACCTAAAACCTTAAATTAACCCTAAACCCTAAGTAAAACCTAAACTTAAACCACAAAACCCTAAAGTAAACACTAAACCTAAAACTTAAAACCTAAAGCCTACCCCTAAATGCTAAACCCTAAAACCTAAAATCCTAAATGCTAAAACCCTAAACCCTAAACCCTAACTTAAACCATAAACTTAAAATTAACCCTAAACCCTAAACTTACAGCTAAACCCTAAACCTAAACCCAAAACCATAAACCCTAAACCCTAAAACACTTAACCCTAAACCCTAAACCAAAAACCTAAAACCTATATCCTAAACCATAAACCCCAAACCTAAACCCTAAACTCTAAACCATAAACCCTAAACTGTAAACCTTAAACCCTAAAAACCTAAAAACCTAAACATAAACTAAATAAAACCTAAAATTAAAATAAATTAAATAAAACCTAAAAATAAAATAAATTTAAAAAAACCTAAACCTATATAAAAAAGAAACCTAATCTAAAAACTAACCTAAACATAAAAATAAAATAAAATAAGAAATAAAAACTAAATTAAATTAAAATAAATAAAACCTTAACTAAACTAAAAAAATAAAATAAACCTAAAATTAAAAACCTAAATAAAATAAAAACTAAATGTAAAATAAAAATAAAATAAACATAAAATAAAAACTAAATAACAACTTATACCTAAAAAATAACCCAAAAATAAAACCTAAAAATAATTAAAGAACTAAACCTATACCCTAAACTTAAAAAAAAAACCTTAACCTAAAAAAACAAAAGAAAATAAACATAGACCTAAACTAAAATAAACTAAACTAAAATAAATAAAACTTAAACCCTTAATCCTAAACCCAAAACCCAAAACCCAAAATGGTAAACCCTAAATCCTAAACCCTAAACCCTAAACCCTAAACCCTAAACCCTAAAACCCTAAACCCTAAACCCTAAACCCTAAAATCGACAACCCTAAACCCTAAACCTTAAAACCTGAACACTAACCCCCAAACCCTAAACCCTAAACCGTAAACCCTAAACTGAAAACCCTAAACCCTAAACCCTAAAAACCTAAAAACATAATCCTAAACAAAATATAACCTAAAAATAAAATAAATATAAAAACTTAAACCTAAATAAAATAAAATTTAAAAATTAAAATGAACCTAAACTAAAACCTAAACCTAAACCTAAACATAAACCTAAACCTAAAAAAAAATAAAATTAATAAAATTAAAAATTAAAAATTAAAATGAACCTAAACTAAATTAAAATAAAATTAAATAAAAACCTACATTAAACTAAAAAATAAAATTAACCAAAAAGTAAAACCTAAACATAAAAGAAAAATAAAATCAACCTAAAATAAGAACTAAAAAAAACCTAAACCTAAGCAATAAACTTAAAAATAAATAAAAAATACAACCTAAACCTAATATAAATAAATAAAAACATAAACCTATACTAAAATAAACTAAGAAAAATTAAATAAAACCTAAACCTAAACCTGAAATAAACTAAACCTAAATAAAAACCTAAACTAAATAAAGTAAAATAAACTAAAAATAAACCTAAACATAAAAAGAACCCTAAAATAAGAACCTAAAACCTAAACCTAAAAAAAGTAAAATAAAAACCTAAACCTAAACCTTAAAAAATAAAAATAAAACATAAACCTAAAATATAAAATAAAAATAAAACTAAACTAGAAAAATAAAAGTAACCTAAACCTAAACCTAAAAAATAAACTAAAATAAAAAACCTAAACTAAAATAAGTAAGCTAAACAAAATAAAAATAAAAAATAAACCTAAACAAAAATATAATATAAACTAAATAAATTAAATAAACCTAAACCTACCGGTTTCTTCAATTAAAATAAAAACCCTAACAATAAATCCTAAACCCTAAAACCTAAACCATAAACACTAAAACTAATCATAACCCCTAAACCCTAAGCCTACAACCCTAAACCCTAAACCCTAAAAAACCCTTAACCCAAAACCCTAAACCCTAAACCCTATACACTAAACACTAAACCATAAACCCTAATCCTTAAACCCTAAACCTAAGCCCTAACCCTAACCTTAACTCTAAACTTTAATCCCTAAACTATAAACCTTAAAACCCTAAACCTTAAACCATAAATAAACCCTAAACACGAAAACCCTAAACCCTAAAGCCTAAACCATAAACCCTAAACATTAACCTAACCATAAACCCTAAGATAACCTAAAACCCTAAACCCCAAAAACTCGAAACCCTAAAGCCTAACACTAAACCCAAAACCTAAAACCTAAACCCTAATCCTAAATCCTAAACCCTAAAACCCTAAACCCTAAACCCAAAATGTACAACCCTAAAACTAATACTAAACACTAAACTTATAATTCTAAACCTGAAACCCTAAACCATAAAACCCTAAACCTTAAACAGTAAAACCCTGAATGTTAAACCATAAACCCTAAAGCCTAAAACCTACAACCCTAAACCCAAAACCATAAACCCCAAACCCTAAACCCTAAACTATAAACCTTAAACCATAAACCTTAACCCCTAAAAAACTAAAAACTTAAACTTAAACTAAATAAAACCTAAAAATAAAATAAATAAAAAAATGAAAACCTAAACAAAAAAACCTAAACTAAATACTAAAGCTAATGTCAAACCTAATTCTATCAATAAAATAAAATCAAAAATAAAATTAAATTAAAATAAAATAAATAAAAACCTAAACTAAACTAAAAAATAAAATAAACCTAAAAATAAAAAACCTAAATAAAATAAAAACTAGATGCAAAATAAAAATAAAATAAACCTAAAATAAAATAAAATATAAACTAAAAAAAACTTGAACCTAAAAAATAAACCTAAAAATAAAACTTAAAAATAAATAAAAAATTAAACCTCAAGCCCTAAACTAAAATAATCCTAAACCTAAAATTAACAAAATAAAATAAAAATAAGCCTAAACTTAAATAAACTAAACTAAAATAAATAAAACCTAAACCCTAAACAAAAAACTTAAACCTAAAACCCTAAACCCTAAACCTTAAACCCTAAACCTTAAACCCTAAACCCTAAACTCTAAAAACCTAAAAAGTAAACCCAAAACAAAATAAAACCTAAAAATAAAATAAAAAAAACTAAACCTAAATAAAATAAAATAAAAACCTAAACTAAAATCTAAACCTAAACCTAAACCTATACCAAAAAATAAAATGAAATAAAAAATATAAAATTAACAATAATAAAATATATAAAAACCTAAACTAAACTAAAAAAATAAAATAAACCTAAAAATAAAAAACCTAAATAAAATAATACCTAAACGTAAAATAAAAATAAAATAAACATAAAAAAATAAAATAAAAACTAAATAAAAACCTAAACCTAAACAATAAACCTTAAATAACCTAAAATTGAATAAAAAATAAAACCTAAACCCTAAACAAAAAAAACCAAACCTAAAACAAAAATAAAATTAACCTAACCATAAACTAAACTAAAATTAATAAAACATAAACCTAAACCAAAAACAAACTAGACCTAAAGTTAAACGTAAACTAATTAAAATTAAATATACTAGAAATAAACTTAAACCTAAACTAAAAAATAAAACCTTAAAATAAACCTAAAATGAAAACCTGAAGCTTAAACCTAAAAACATGGAATAAAAACCTAAACTTAAAACTAAAAATAAAAAATAAAACCTAAACCTAAAAAATAAAATAAAAATAAAACTAAACTAAAAAATAAACATAAACCTAAACCCAAACATGAAAGGTAAACTAAAATAAAAAATCAAAACTAAAATAAATAAATTACACTAAATTAAAATAAAAAATAAACCTAAATAAAAATATAAAATAAACTAAATAAACTGAATAAACCTAAACCTACCAGTTTAATTAATTTTTCTTGAAGAAAAACCCTAAACCCTAAACCCTATGCCCTAAACACTAAATCCTAAACCCTAAACCCTAAACATGCAACCCTAAACTTAAAACTCTAAACCCTAACCCTAACCCTAACTCTAAACCCTAAACTTTAAACCCTAAACACCCTAAACCCTAAAGCCTAAATCCTCAACCTTAAATGCTAATCTAACATTAAACCTTAAGCTAACTCTAAACCCTATACCTAAAACTAAAATCCTAAAGGCCACAGGCTTAGGCCCTAAGGCTGAGCCTGACCCAGGCCTGACCATGCTAGACCCTGGGACTCAAAACAAATGCTAAACCTAGGCCCTGACTAAAACTTTGACCCTAGGCCCTGGCGCTAAAGGCCTAAAAGACTGACTAGATAAGACCTAAAGATAAAATGAGTAAAATCTGAGCTAAAATAATATTAAAGTGTAAAAAAAGCATAAACCTAATTTTAAACCTACTAGATAAGATAAAATAAAGAATAAACTAAACTAAAATAAAATAAATAAACCTAAACTAAACTAAAATATAATTAAACTTAAAAGCAAAGATAAATATAAATAAAATAAAATCAATCTAAATAAACTAAATAAAACTAAATAAAACCTAAACTTAAGCAATAAAGCCTAAAATAAATAAAAAATAAAATCTACCACAAAAAAAAAAACCTAAAATAAATAAAAAAACCTAAAACTAGAAAATACTAAACTAAACTAAATAAACCTAAAACCTAAAATAAAATAAATAAAATAAACTAAATAAAATAATAAAAAAATAAACTAAAACAAAAAAAACCTAAATAAAATAAAATAAATAAAAAAACTAAAAATAAAAATAAACTAAATAAAATAAACTTAAATAATAAATAAATAAAAATAAAATAAAATAAAAAAAATAAAATAACTAAACTAAACCTAAAAAAATAATAAAATAAAACAAAATTAAAACAAAATATAAAACCTAAAATAAAATATAAAAAACTAAAAGAGTAAAACATAAAAAACTATAAAATAAAAATAAAATAAACTAATATAAAATAAACTAAATAAAATAAACCTAAATAAAAAAAATAAATAAAAAATAAAATCTAAACTTAACAAAAAAAAAAACCTAAAAATAAATAAATAAAACCTAAACCTAAACTAAAATATAAAAAAACAAATACTAAAAGATAAAATTAAGCTAAAATAAACCCAAAAAAATAAATAAAATAAAAACTAAAATAAGTTTAAACCTAAAATATCCTAAAATAAAACCTAAAACTAAATAAAAGATAAAATAAACCTGCTAAATAAAAATAAAAAATAAAACCTAAATAAAAAAAAATAATAAAAATAAAATAACTAAAAGAAAAACTAAACTAAACCTAAATAAAAAAAAATAAAAATAAATAAAATAATATTAAAATGATAAATAAACTAAATAAAAGATAAAAAAAATAAAATAAATGTAATAATAAAAGAAACTAAACCTGTTGGCCAAAATACTGAGCCTGACTGGCTAGGTCTTGAGCCTAGGCCTGGGCCATAAATCAAAATAACCTGAGCCCACTAGGCTGCAGGCCTGAGCCATGACCTTGGCCTGGGCGGACATTAGGCCCTAAACTGACTGATCTAAGGCCACAGCTACATCGTGAGTTCTGATCACTGAGTCATGGGCCTGACCCCTAGCCTGACGTTGACCTGGGCCCTGGGCCTGAGCCATGGGCCTGGGCCAGGCCACTAGTGACACTGGGCCTGAGCCATGACCCAGGCCAACAGAGGCTCATCTGGCTACCCAGGCTAAGTGGTGGCCCTAGGCCCTAAGGCAAATCGCTGGGTTGAGACCACCTGGGCCCTGACCATGGGCCCTGGGCCACACTGAGCCATAGATCCTAGCCATAGACCCAGGCCACAAGGCCTGAGCCACAAAGACCACTGGGCCTGAGGTGGGCCCACAGGCCCTGGGCGCATGACCTGACCCTGGGCCCAGGGCCAGGCCATGACCCTGGGCCCTGGGCCATAAACTAAACCATAAACCAAACATTAAAAGGCCTCTAAACTAAACTAAATAAAACCTAAAGGGAAAATAAAATAAATAAACCAAACCAAAATAAAATAAAAGCCTAAACTAAAACCTAAACTTAATAGAAAACCTAAACCTAAAAATATAATAAAATAAAAACTTAAACCTAAAAAATAAGCATAAAAATAAAATGTAAAAATAAATAAATAATTAAACCTCAACCCTAAACTAAAAAAAAAACCTAAACCCAAAATAAACAAAATAAAATAAACATACACCTAAACTTAAACAAACTAAACTAAAATAAATAAAACCCAAACCCTTTAAACCCTAAACCTAAATAAACTCTAAAACCTAAAATAAACCTAAACTTAAAAAAAAACCTAAAATAAAATAAAATAAAACCTAAACCTAAAATAAAATAAAAATAAATAAAATAAAACCTAAACTAAAACCTAAACCTAAACCTTAAAATAAAATAAAATATAAAATATTAAATTAACTAAATTAAATAAAAATAAAAACCTAGACTAAACTAAAAATAAAATAAACCTAAACAAAATATTACCTAAATGTAAAAAAAATAAAATAAACCTAAAATAAAATAAAATGAAAACTAAATAAAAACCTAAACTTAAATAATAAACTTAAAAGGATCTAAACAAAACCTAAACCCTAAAAACAATAAAAAAAATAAAACCTAAATAATAAATAAAGCATAACCTAAACTAAATATAAATTAACTTAAACCTAAATAAATTAAAATAAAATAAATAAACCTAAACTAAACTAAAAAGCTAAATCTTAAACTTGAAAATAAAATAAAACCTAAACTAAACTAAAAATAAAATAAAGATGATTTAAAAATAAAATAAAATAAAACTAAGTAAACATAACTTAAACCTAATTAAAATAAAATAAAAACTAATTAATAAACATTAAATAAAATAAAATTAAATAAATAAAATAAACCTAAATATAAATATAAAAAATAATAAATATTGGATAAACATAAACCTATGGGTTTCTTAAAAAAAACTCTAGGCACTTAACTGACTAAATCCTACCCTAGGCCCTACCCTACATGACCCTACCTGCTGGCCACTTGGCCCTAACTGACCCTGATCATACCCCAAAACTAGATCACTACTCAGTATACCTCACCTTAACTAATCTAACCATATAACTAACAGGCCTAAACCCCAAACCACAAACCTTTAAACTTTGACCCTAGGCCAGAACCCTAAACCCTAAATCACAAAAAGCCTAAAAACCTAAATCTAAACTAAATAAACATAAAAATAAATAAAACCTAAACCTAAATAAAATAAAAAAAATAAAATAAAATAAACTAATACTAAAAATAAATATAAACTAAAACTAAAAAAATAAAATAAAATAAAAAAATAAACTAAATGAAATAAAATCAAACTAAACTAAAATAAAAAAATTTAAGAATAGAAAACTAAATAAAATAAAACTAAAGGGTAAAATAAAATAAAATAAACCTAAAATGAAATATAATAAAACTAAATAAAATCCTAAACCTAAAAGATAAACTTGAAAATAAAGGAAAATTAAAACCTAAACCCACAAAAACCTAAACCTAAAATAAAAATAAAATAAACCTAAACATAAAATAAAATAAAACCTAATTAACCTAAAATAAAAAAAAAAAACTTAAATCTAATAAATAAAATAAAAATATAACTCAAATAAATAAACCTAAACCTAAACTAAAATAACTAAAATAAAAAATAAACTAAAATAAATAAAATAACTAAATAAAAATAAAAAATAAACTTAAATAAAAAAAAGTTTACTAAAATTTTAAATAAATAAACTAAACTAAATTTACTAAACAAGCGTAAAATTACCGATTTACTTAATTTAAACCCCTAAAAAACTCTAAACCGTAACCCTAAACCTTAAACCCTAAAAGTATAAACCCTATAACCTTAATCTTTAAACCCGAAACCCTAAACCCTAAACCCTAAACCCAAAAACCTAAATCTAAACCTGAAGTAACTAAATAAATTAAAAATAAACCTAAACCCTAAAGCTGTGCCAAACCTAAAGCTAAACCCTAGAATGGGGGAACCTTGACATCAGGACATCACCATCAACAGCTGCAGATCCGGTGGAAGCGGGCGAGGTGAAGATTATCATAGTGGTGATGGGGGATCTGGAAGTGCTGGTGGATATGGAGGTAGTGGTCGGGGCAGTGGTGGTTATGAAGGCGGAAGGAGTGATGGAGGTTACAACCATGGTGGTGGCGGAAGGAGAGATTGGGGATATGATTGTGGATCTCGCTATTTGAGAGGAGGTGGTTCTAATAGAATTAGAAACTAAAAACGATCGATCCGTCTACAGGCTGTGTCTTTCTTGTAGATGGTTTTATTTATTTAGGGTTCTTGATTTGCTTAATGCGTGCTCATTTTTTATCTATGTCGTCACTTGTGTCTTAGAAAACTTGGTCTATTACTTGGTTGATGAAATCATAAAGAAGAAATATTGAATCTGAATTTGTTCTATGTTAAAAAAACTGAAAATCCTAAACATAAAACCTAAACCCTAAACTCTAAACCCTAATCCCTAAAAACCCTAAACCCTAAACATTAAACCAAAAACCCTAAACCTACAATCACAATCTAAACCCTAAACTACCCAAACCAAAACAAAATCCTAAAACTTAAACCCTACACCTAAACCCTAAACTAACCTAAAGCCTAAAAATCTAAAACTAAACCAAACAAAATAAAACCTAAAATAATATAAATAAAAGCTAAACCAAAATAAAATAAAATAATAAAATAAAATCAAAAACTAAACTAAATCTAAACCTAAACCTAAACTAAAAAAGAAAATAAAATAAAAAATAGAAACTAAAATAAAATAAATAAAAACTACAAAAGAATTAATAAAAACTAAGATAAAAAATAAAAAACCATAAATAAAATAAAATAAAAAATAAATATAAAATAAAATAAACATAAATAAAAAATAAAATAAACTATAAATAAAATAAATAAACTAAATAAACTACAAGTTTACATAATTTTTTTAAAACCCTACCTACCCTAAACCCCAGACCCTAAATCTAAAACCCTAGTGAGCCTAAACCCAAACCCTGAGCCCACAAACCCTAAAACCTACTCAACACTAAATCTAAACCCACCACACCTACCCTAAACCCTAAAAAACCCCACAAAATCCTCCAAAACCTAAAATAAAATAATATAAAATAAAAACTAAAATAAAATAAAATAAATAATAACCAAAACTAAACTAAAAAAAATCAAATAAATTTAAAATAAAAAAACATAAATAAAATTAAATCTTAATGTAATAAAAGAAATAAAATAAACCTAAAATAGATAAAATAAAATCTAAATAAAACCTAAACCTAAAAATTAAACACAAATAAAATAAAAAATAAACCCAAACCAAAACTTAAAAAAGCTCTCTAAAATAAACAAACTAAAATAAACCTAAACCTAAACAAAAATAAACTAAATTTTAAAAATAAAATCTAATCATAAACCTAAAATAAACTAAACCTAAAATCTTTAAATAAACTAAAAATAAACCTTAACTTAAATTAAAAAATAAAACCCAAAAATTAACTTAAAGTAAAAACCAAAAACCTAAACCTAAAAAAAAAACCTAAATCTAAGAATAAAAATAAAACCTAAACCTAAAAATAAAATAAAATAAAACTAAACTAAAAATAAGCATAAAACTAAAATAAACAAACTAAATTAAATAAAAAAAAAAGATAAATAAAATAAATAAAAATAAAATAAACTAAAATAAATAAAAATAACCTAAATAAACCTAAACCTACAGTTTCTTAATTTAAAAAAAAAAAACAAACCCTAAACCTAACCTAATGTAACTAAATAAATTAAAAAATAATCATCGTTAAACCTAGACCTAAACCTAAACCCTAAGAATACTTAGAACCTTGACAGTCGAAACATCACCATTAACTAGGATCAATCTAGATCCGGTGATGGAGATGAAGGTGGAGGCGGCAGTTATCGCAATGGTGTTGGGGGATCTGGAGGTGCTGGTGGATATGGAGGTGGTGGTCGGGGTAGTGGTGTTCATGGAGGTAGGAGGAATAATGGAGGTTACATGCGTGGTGGTGGCTGAGGGGAGAGATCGAGGATATGATGGTGGATCCCGCTACTCGAGATGCCAGGGTGGTTCTAATGGGAAGTGGAGAAACTGATGAATGGTCGAACCGATCTGCTCCTTATTTAAATGTGTTTTTATAGCAGAGATAGTTCTTGTTATCTATGGTTTTTGATTTACTCTATGTGTGCTCATTTTTGATCTATGTCATCACTTGTCTTCGAAAACTTGGTGTGTTACTTGGTTGATAAAATGAAAAAGAAGAAATGTTGAATCTAAATTTGTTCTCTATTAAAAAAAACCAAAACTCTAAACCCTAAACCTAAAACCAAAATCCTACACCGTAAACCTTAAACCCTAAAAACCTTAAACCCTAAACCATACACCTTAAAGGAAAACACTAAACCCTAAACCCTAAACCATAAAACCTAAACCGTAAAACCTAATCCTACAACCCTAAACCCTAAATCCTAAACCCTAAACTATAAACCCTAAACTCACCCTAAACATAAACCTAATGACCTGACCCTAAACCCTCCTCTAAACCCTAAACCTAAACTCAAACTAATCCTAAACCCTAAACCTACCTACCAAAACCTAAATCCACCCAACCTAAAATAAAAAATATAAAAATAAAACTAAACTAAAATAAAATAAATAATAAAAACTAAACTAAAAAATCAAATAAATCTAAAATAAACATAAATAATTAAATCTTAATGTAAATAAAAAATAAAATAAACCTAAAAATGATAAAATAAAATCTAAATAAAACCTACCTAAAAATAAAACACAAATAAAATAAAAAAATAAACCCAACCAAACTTAAAAAGCCTTCTCAAAATAAACAAACTAAAATAAACCTAAACCTAAACAAAAATAAACTAAGTTTTAAAAATAAAACCTAAACATAAACCTAAAATAAACTAAACCTAAACTCTTTAAATAAAATAAAATAAACTAAAAATAAACCTTAACTTAAATTAAAAGATAAAACCCAAAAATTAACTTAAAAAAAAAAACCAAAAACCTAAACCTAAAAAAAAAACCAAAACCTAAATCTAAGAATAAAAAATAAAACCTAAACCTAAAAAATAAAATAAAAATAAAACTAAACTAAAAAATAAGCATAAAACTAAAATAAACAAACTAAATTAAATAAAAAAATAAAGATAAATAAAATGAAAAAAATAAAATAAACTATAATAAATAAAAATAACCTAAATAAACCTAAACCTACCAGTTTCTTAATTTAAAAAAAATCCTAAGCTCTAAATCCTAAACCTAACCTAATGTAACTAAATAAATTAAAAAATAATCACCGTTAAACCTAGACCTAAACCTAAACCCTAAGAATATGTAAAACCTTGACGATTATCACATATTAACTGATCAATCTAGATCCGTGGACGAAGGTGGAAGCGGCTTATCGCAATGGTGTTGGGGATCTGGAGGTCTTGGTGGATATGGAGGTGGTTAGTAGTGGTGTTCATGGAGGTAGGAGGAATAATGGAGGTTACATGCATGGTGGTGGTGAGAGAGGGAGAGATATGATGATGGATCCCGCTACTCGAGATGCCAGGGTGGTTCTAATGGGAAGTGGAGAAACTGATGAATGGTCGATTCGATCTGCTCCTTATTTAACTGTGTTTTTATAGTAGAGATAGTTCTAGTTATCTATGGTTTTTGATTTACTCTATGCGTTCTCATTTTTGATCTATGTCATCACTTATCTTCGAAAACTTGGTGTGTTACTTGGTTGATAAAATGAAAAAGAAGAAATGTTGAATCTAAATTTGTTCTTAAAACCAAAACTCTAAACCCTAAACCTAAAACCAAAATCTTACACCGTAAACCTTAAACCCTAAAACACCACCCCACCTTAAAACCTAAACCAACTAACCAAACTCCTAAAACCTTCCTATCACCTAAACCCTAAACCCTAAATCCTAAAACATAAAATACTCTCCCAGGCCTATTAACAACCTGGGCCACTCTAAACACTAAACCCCAAAACTGAGGCCACTAAACTGGGCCCTCCTAAACCTGGGCTTTAAATGCTACCCTACTGCTGAGCCTGACTGACTGGGCTTACCACTCAACCATAATTCTTACACACTCCCAGGCCTGGGCCTAGGCCCTGGGCCCTGGCTGAAAAACCAAGACATAAGACCCATGACCTGGGCAGACTGGGCCACAGGCCCTGGGCCTGACTAAGGGGACCTGGTTAGGCTAAATAAGACCTGAAATGATAAATAAAACCTAGGCCTATAAAATGGGATGGGCTTTAAATGGGTTAAATTTAAGATTAACCAAACTAATTCAAAGAAATTAAATAAACCTGGGCTCTAAAACTCTGTAAACCTGACTAAAAGGCCCTAAGCCCTTGAAAGCTGGCCCAGCCAAACGTGGTGGCAGGTGCCCTGGCTGCTTTGCCCTATCATAAGCCCTGGGCCCTACCCCAAAAAAGGCCACAGTCATGACCCTAAATCTTGGGCCCTACCCTATGGGCTTGATAAAACCATAAATCCTAAATACCTTGCACAACCTGACTCTAAACCCACAACCTAAAACCTAAACTAATAAACCTAAACTGTGATATAAATAAAATAATAAAATTAAAACTAAGACTTAACATAAACTTAAAAAATAAAATAAATAATGAAATAAAATAAAATAAAATAAATAAAACCTAACCTAAACTAAAAAAATAAATCTAAGAATAAAAAACCTAAATAAAATAAAAACTAAACCTAAAATAGAAATAAAATAAACCAAAAATAAAATAAAATTAAAATAAAATTAAAATAAAATAAAAACATAACCCTAAAAAATTAAACCTTAAAATAAAAAAACCCTAAACTTAAAAAAACCTATACCTAAAATAAAAAAATATAAAATATAAAGTAAAACTAAACTAAAATATATAAAACCCTAAAAACCTAAAATAAATTGAACAAGCCCTAAACTAAATAAAATAAAATAAACTAAAATAAACCTAAACTAAACTAAAATATAATCTAAAAATAAACCTAAAATGAAAACCTAAAATAAACCTAAAAATAAAATAAAACCTAAACTAAACCTAAAATTAAATAATAAAATAAAGGAAAATAAATAGAAAATAAACTACAAAAACTAAATAAACCTAAACCTACCTGTTTAGTGAATTTTTTTTAAAAAAAGAAAACCCTAAACACTGAATCATAAACCCTAAACCCTAAATCCTAAACGCTAAATCCTAAATAATAAACCCTAAACACTAAATCTTAAATCCTAAACCCTAAACCCTAAACCCTAAACCGTAAACCCTAAGCTAACCCTAAACCCTAAAAAACCTTAAACCTTAAACACTAAATAAATAAAATAAAATAAAATAATAAAAATATCCCCTAAACCCACAAACTAACCTCCCTCCTAAACCTGAACCCTAAACCTAAACCTAAACCTTAAACCTATAAACACGAAAGGATGGCTATTTTATGTCTAGTTATTTGGTGTGCCTCTAGTAATACTGATGTTATATTTTTAATTTGTATTCTAAAATGGAAGGTGGCTAACTACTAGTTGGATGTTTTCTGGATTTGGCTGATGTTGTCCCTATAGGGATTATTTTTTGCTACTATCTTTGGCTGTTGGATTATTTCTGACCATATAGGGTTTTTTCTATTTTTTAATTGTATCTATTTGTTTTAACTACATTCTCATGTCTTTTGATTAGGATTGGTGGCTATCTATGCTTTTCTTGGGATTTTTCAATATTTCTAAATGGATGACTCTTTTTCTCTTTCATCGATGATTCTAAGTCTAATAATTTGAATCCTTGTCATGGTGGCTCTTGAGGTGGCCTTGCTAGTTTTGGATTGGGTGCTCTAACTGGCTGGTTGAGTTTAAAAGGTATTTACTTTGTTATAATTTTTTTGATCTTGTCAAGTCTATGTATGGATCCGGCTATTTACTTTTCCATTCTTCTCTTCTAATGTTTACCTGCTGAGATTTTTATTTTTGGATTGTGGTTGAACCTCTACCTTTTCCTATTTTGTTGGTTTCCTTGTTTCCTATCATCTTTGATGTTAGTCTTATAGTTAATCTGAATATTATTATCATTTATGGATCTTAGCATGTCTTTTTAATGAAGGACCTTACCAATTTTGGTCCTCCTTTTGTCTTTGTTGGTCTCTATTTAGTCCTATTTCTCTTATTGTGAGGTTTGCTCCTAGCAATTGTGTTAGAAATTCTTGGTGGTGGCTTTGGTTGTGCTCCCTACAATCTAAGTCATTCCTAATGGGTTACCTCCTTATTTGCTTTATTGAGTTTAATATACCTGCTTGTTGGGTTTCTTATGGCTACATCTGTTATTTGAAGTTTTATGTAGGTTTGTGCAATGATTGTCATTGGATAAGGTACTACAAGAAGTATGCTGGCAATGATGGCCATGATGCTTACCACTCCTTTTGGCTGCTATATGTATTTGTAAACCTTCACTTGAAGTCTGGATGCTTACATATGGTCTTAAGATGATTAATGAGCCTAAGCCTTTTCTTCATCTTTTTACTTTTATCTGCTCTTATATTTTATGCTTAATTAACTATTTCATAATCTATACTAATCCCTTTTCAAGCTTATTGCAGATCTCTGGTATAGGTTAGGAGACTTTTGCTGCTAGATTGAGCTGGTTTCATAAGGAGCAGAGGAAGTTTGATGCTGATTTCAAGGATTATTTTTTGTGGATCTCTGTTTCTTTTTTTATAAGCTTCCTTTCTTTATCTATTCTATTAGCAAGGGGAATTATCTCCTTAGGACTTTTTGTAGCTCTTTGAGAATTAGCTTAGAGATTTGCCCCCTCTATAAATTTTGTACCTTTTCTTTGTGGCAATAAAATTTCCCAAATTTCATTAAAAAAAACCCTAAACCCTAAACCCTAACCCTTACCTTAAACATAAACTTTAAACCCTAATCAAACCTAAATCATAAACTTAAACTTCTAAAAACCCATAAAGCCAAACCTTAAACCTAAACTATCTCTCCACTGACTAAAACCTAAACCCTAAACAAACCCTACACTAAACCATAAACCCTAATTTTAAACCCTGGATCTAAACCCAAGAAAATCAAATAATAAAATTACAGCCTAAACCTACAACCCTAAACCTAAATCCTAAAACTGACCTCAGTCTGACCTAAACCCTAAGACCCACCTGGCCCTGGGCTGAGCTAGGCCCTGGGCCCTGGGCCACTGAGCCAAAGGCCCTAAGTGACTACCAGGCCAGGCCAGAGTCTAAGGCCACTGCTACCACCAGGCTGGCCTCTGCTGGGACCCTAGGCCCACTGCTGAGGCTGCTGGCTGACCTGGAGTCTGGGCCAGGCAGGAATCTGGGCCTGGGCCACTGGGCCACTGGAGTCTTGACACTAGATCCTGTGCAACTGACTGGGCCTACCACTGGCATGGGCCTAAACTGGGCCTTTCCTGGGCCACAAACCTGAGGCTTAAACCTAAACTAAGTAAAACCTAATACATATATAAACTTAAACTGGATAAGAAAATAAATGATAAAGATAAAACCTGGCTAACTTAAACTGGGACCTAAATAAAATAACATAAACTAATAAAAATAAACTAAAATAAAATTAATAAAATCTAATCTAAACTAGAAAATAAAATAAACTGGAATAAAACCTAAATAAAATAAAACTAAACATACAATAAAGAAAAAAAACCTAGATTAAAAATAAATAAAAGAGTAAATGAAACCTAAAAAATAAAATTTAAATTAAAAAAACCCTAAACTAAAAAAAACCTAAACCTAAAATAAAAATAAAATAAACCTAAACCTAAACTAAAATAAATAAAACTTTAACCTAATCCTAAAATAAACTAAACCTAAACCTAAACCTAAACTAAATAAAATAAAATAAACTAAAATAAACCTAAATCAGACATAAAACAAAACCTAAAAAACCAAAATAAAACCTAAAACCTAAACCTAAAAAAATAAAATACAAACCTAAACCTAAACCTAAAATCAAAATATAAACATAAAAAAAATAAAAATAAAATAAAACTAAACTAAATTAAATAAACCTAAAATAATTAAACTAAATTAAATAAAAAATGAAATAAACCTAAATTAAATAAAGTAAAAATAAAATAAAACTAAATAAACATAAACATGGGTTTTTTTTTAAAAAAATTAAATATTAAAACAAAATAAAAAAATAAAAACTAACTACAACCACTAACCCTAAACTAACCTAACCAACCTAAACCCTAACCAAACTATAAAATCTTAAACCCTAAACCCTAGGCCTTAAACCCTAAACCCTGACCCTAGCCTAAACTCTAAACCACATGCTGACCCCTACTAAACCCCTAAAATGAGCCCTTCCCTAAACCTAATCATAAACCCTAAATCTTAAAACCTATAAACCTAAACCTAAAATAAATAAAATAAAAAAAAAATAAAATATAAAATATATAATTAAATTAAATTAAAACATAAACTAAAACTATACATAAACATAAACCTAAACCTAAAATGAAATAAAATTAAAAATAAAATCTAAACTAAAGAGAAATAAATAAAACCTAAAATAAACCTAAAGATATAAAACCTAAATAAAATAAAGCCTAAACATAAAATAAAAATAAAACAAACCTAAAATAAAATAAAATTAAAACTTAAACATTAATAAAATAAAACCTAAACCAAAATAAATAAAAAATAAACCTAAACCTAAACTAAAATAACTAAAACCTAAAATAAACCTAAAATAAACTAAACCTAAATAAACTAAATAAAATAAAATAAACAAAATAAACATAAACCAAACAAAAAAAATAAAACATAAAATAAGCCTAAAATTGTAAAACTTAAGAAAATGTTAAATTAAAACCAAAACTAAAATAAATAAACATAAAATAAAGAAACTAAAATAAAAAAATAAAAAAAAACCTAAATAAAATATCAAATATTGTTTTTTTTACAAATAACCCTAATCCCTAAACCCTAAACTAACCCTAAACCTACCCACTACCCCAAACCTACTGACCTGATCAGCCACCCTAAACCCTAAACCTAAACTCCCCAACCCACCCTAAAACCTAAAATATGAAACCTAAACTAAATAAACCTAAAATAAAATAAATAAACCAAAACCTAAATATAATTAAATAAAACCTAAAATAAACCTAAACATAAAATAAAATATAAAATACATAAATTAAACTAAAATAAAATAAATAAAAAAACCTAACTAAAAATTAAATAAACTTAAAATAAAACCTAATGTAAAATAAAATAAAATAAACCTAAATATAATAAAATAAAATTAAATAAAATTTAAACCTAAAATAAAAAAATAAAACTAAAATAAAGAAAAATTAAAACCAACCCTAAACTAAAAAAACCTATACATGAAATAAAATAATAAAACAATAAACTAAATAAATTAAACTAAAATAAATAAAACCTAAACTAAACCAAAAATAAACTAAACTAATCCTAAACTAAATAAACTACAACAATAGTAAACCTAAACTAAACTAAAGATAAAACAAAAAAACCTAAAATAAAACCTAAACCTAAACTTAAAAAAATAAAATAAAACTTAAACATAAACTTAAAATAAAAATAAAGCTTAAACCTAAAAAAAACTAAACTAAACTAAACAAAACTTAAGACACAATAAACTAAAATATATAAATAAATATAAATAAATAAAGATAAAAAATAAACCTAAACAAAAATATAAAATAAAATAAACTAAAATTAATAAATAATAAACTAAATAAATCTAAACCTACCATTTTCTTAGTTCTTCAAAATAGCCTAGCCATGATCCCTAAAACTAAATACAATTAACCCTGACCCTACCCTGACCACTAAGACCCTACCCTGGGCTAAAACCTGGGCCCTAAACCCTACTGAGCTCTACCACTGAGCTAACCTGACCCTGACACTAAAACCCCAAACCCAGAAACTAAAACCACTAAAGCCCCTCCCACCATGATCACTAATCCTGGGCTCTCTAAACTCTAAACCCTAAAAAACCCTGGGCCCTGACCCTACCCTAAAACTAAAGGTTGAAAACTAAACTGAGCTAAATAAAACTTTAAAAAAATAAATAAATAAAATAAACCTAAATTAAATAATAAAATAATAAATAAAATCTAAACTAAACCTAAACATAAAATTAAAATAAATAAAGATAAAATAAATAAAATAAATACCCCTAAACCTAAACCTAAAAATATAAAACTAAATTAAAATAAATAAAAACCTAAACTAAATAAAAAATAATATAAACCTAAGAATAAAAAACTAATTAAATAAAAACTAAACATAAAATAAAAATTAATAAACCTAAAATAAAATAAAATAAATACTAAACAAAAACCTAAACCAAAAAAATAAACCTAAAAGTGAAACATAAAAATAAATAAAAAATAAAACCTAAACCAAAACTAAAAAAATAAATAAAATAAATAAAATTGAAACATAAACCTAAAATAAACTAAACCTAAACATAAACCTAAACTTAAACTAAATAAAATAAAAAAAACTAAAAAAAAAAACTAAACCTAAACTAAAAAATAAAACCAAATAGTAAACTTAAAATAAAAACCTAAAACCTAACCTTTAAAAAACAAAATAAAAACATAAACCTAAACCTAAAAATAAAAAATAAAAATTAACCTTAAAAATAAAATAAAATTAAAACTAAAGTAAAAAAATAAACATAAACCTAAACTTAAACTAAAAAATAAATTAAAATTAATAAATATAAAATAAAGAAACTATACTAAATGAAAATAAAAAAAAAAACCTAAATAAAAATATAAAAGAAACTAAATAAACGTATACCTACTGGTTTACTTAATTTAAAAAAAAAAATTAAACCCTAAACCCTAAACCCTACTGGTTTATCTCTTCTATTTCTATATCTACTGATAGAATCAATAAAATAAAAGATATTACTGGTTTTTCTCTTCAATGTCATCCTATTAAATATTTAGGCTCTCGTTTATATTATTGTCCTAAGAGATCTCATCTCTTTGATGTGGTTATCCAAAATATTCAGAATAAAGTTTCTACCCTTGAATTTCATTTTTTTATCTTTTGGTGGTAGATTAATTGTTATTAAAAGTATTCTTTACTCTTTTCCTTTATTTTTGTTGATTAATATTGTTCTTACTTCCCATGTTATTATTCGGATTGAATGACTTTTTAATAAATTTTTATATGTTTTTTTGGGTTCTAGGCATTTGACCAAAAGGCTTCATTGGGCTTCTTGGTCTAGCATGTGTGATACATTATTTGAAGGTGGTATTGGTTGCAGGTCCTTGATGGATTCTACCAATGTTTTTTCCTATAAACTAAGGTGGAATTTTTAGAAGAATGTTAGTCTTTGGGTTAATTTTATGAATTTCAAATATTGCAAAGGTAAGCATCCCTTAATTTGTAACTGTAAACATGGTGATTCTATTGCTTAAAAACACCTTTGTGATGTTAAATGGCTTGCAGAACCTCTCATTTTCTTAGGTATCAATAGTGGTTCTTCATTTTTTTTGGCAGATAACTAGATGGGGTTTCTTCTATGAATTCTATGTTTAATACTCATTTAACTTCTTCTTTAAAAGTTAATCTTTTCTTAAATGGTTATTGGAATTTGATTCGAATCCATTTGTAATGATATCACCAATATTATTATTGATGGTACTATTCTGGATCAGTTCTTTACAACATTTCTAATAATGGTGATTTTTCCCTTAAAGATACTTGGAAACATAATTGAGTTAATAAACCCTCTTCTACTATCTTTCTTAAAATTTGGAATAATATTATTCCTACTTCTTATTTGATTCTTATTTGGAGGATTTTAAAGGGATTTATTGTTGTTGATTCTTTACTTTTGGATAAAGGCTTTTATCTTCTTTCTAAATGCAAGTGTAGCTTTCATATTGAGAATGTTAGTCATGTTTTTGTTAATGGTGTCATTTCCTCTAAAGTTTGGGGTTAGTATGAAGAATTATTTAATTTAAGTTGTTTTAATGGTAAGCTTTCTTTAATGGAACTTCTTAACTCTTATTTTCTAAATACTATTAAAGGCATATCAAAATTATGGCAGCTTTTACTTTAATTTGGTTTATTTGGCTTAATAGAATTGATGTTAAGCATCGTAATGTGCCTATGAATCATAAGAGGATTATTGCAAAGACTAAAGGTAAGATTTTTTTTTACATAAGGTTGCTCTTCTTAGTGGTACTAATTATAAAGGTTGCAAGTTTGTTGCCTCTAAGTTGGGTATCAAGTTTTCTTTTTGAGACTCACCTCCTACTTATAAAATCATTTATTAGATTATGCCTCTTAATTGTTGTATTAAAATTAATACTGATGGCTCTATTACACTTAACAAGTCAGGTTATGGTGGTATTTTTTGAAATAGTCTTGGGAATATTATCTTGGATTTTTCCACTCCTCTCTATACTACTTCTATTATTATGGATGAATTGATGGATGTTTATCATGCTCTTAAGCCTTTTTTGGACATAAATTTTCTTACTATTTGGTTGGAATCTGATGCTGAGATGGTTGTTGCTATGATCAATTCTAATCACAAGGGTAATGCTGAGCTTTTCTATTTAATTATGAATATATATAAGCCATTATTTCTAAACTTTCATTTAAAATGACTCATATTTTGAGGGAAGATAATCCTTGTGCTGATTTTTTAGCTGGCTTAGGGAGCAACCTCTATGATTTTGCATTGTTTATGAATGATATTATTCCTAAGAAATTAAGAGGCCTTTCTAACTTAGATAAAGATGGTTTGTCTTATGTTAGATTTACTTAGTTTCTTTTTCCCCTTCTCTGTTGGTGGCTTCTCTTGCTTTCTTTATTGGGGTGCTTTTGCTGGTAGTATTCTATTCTGTTGTTGTTGCCTCCTTTCCCTTGGGGTTTTTTTTTCTTCTTTTATCCCTCTATTTTTGTTTCACTCCTTGGTTATCTTCCTTCTTTATTGTTTGTTGTTCCCTTTATGTTCTATATGTTTCCTTGTTGTTTTGTGGTTACTCATTTTTTTGGCTTTTTTTTTTTATCGTATATTGGCTTTCCCTCTTCCTTGATTTCTCCAGTCGCTTTTGTTTTACTATTGATGTATTTATTTGGTTGGTTTTTTGTTTTCTTACTTGGTTATGGTCCTAGTTTTTGGTTGGGGTTGGGGTGCTTTTCTTCAACTTTCTTCTATTGGTGGTTTGTTCTATTGGTTTATCCTCTGTTGTGGTCTTTGGTTTATTGTTTCATCGGTTTGTTTCTCATTTTTCCCTTTGATGATGTTCCTCTTTGACCTGCATTATCGCTATTCGGTGCACTGTAGTTTGTTAAGAATGATGGCTAGGATGATTTTCTCTTATATATTGGTAGCCCTTTTTTGTGATTGTAACCCTTCTTTTGAAGTTTAGCTCCTCACAAATTTTGGTTGTCCCTTTTTCTGTAACTGAGTCTCCGCATTTCCCTAAACTAAAAAAAACCTAAAACTAAAATAAACAAAATAAAATAAACCTGAACCTAAACTAAAATAAACTAAACTAAAATAAATAAAACCTAAATCTAATCCTAAAATAAACTAAATCTAAACCTTAAACTAAATAAAATAAAATAAACTTAAACCTAAACTAAAAAATAAAACCTAAAAACAAACCTAAAATAAAAACCTAAAACCTAAACCTAAAAAAATAAAATAAAAACCTAAACATAAACCTAAAAAAAAAAATACGTAAACTTAAAAGATAAAATAAAAATAAACCTACACTAAAAAATAAATATAAACCTAAACCTAAAAAATAAACTAAAATGAAATACCTAAACTAAAATAAAAAAAACCTAAAATAAATAAATTAAACTAAATAAAAATAAAAAATAAACTTAAATAAAATTATAAACTAAAATAAATAAAATTAAACTAAATAAACTTAAACCTACCAGTTTACTTAATTTATAAGAAATCCTAAATCCTAAATCGAAAACCCTAAATCCTTAACCCTAAACCCTAAACCTTAAACCCACAATAAACCCTAAACCCTAAATCATCCACTATAAACCTTAAAAACCTAAAAACCTAAACCTAAACTAAATAAAACATATAAATAAATTAAATAAAGAAATCTAAACCTAAATAATATAAAAAAGTTAAATAAAATAAAAACCTCAACCTAAACCTAAAAAAAAAATAAATAAATAAAAACATAAACAAAACTAAAAAATAAGACAAACCTTAAAATAAAAACCTAAATAAAATAAAAACTATACTTAAAATAAAAATAAATAAACCTAAAATAAAAAATAAAAACTAAATGAAAATCTAAATCTAAAAGTAAATCATAAAAATAAATAAAAAATAGAACATAAACTCTAAACAAAAATAACCTAAACATAAAATAAAAATAAAATAAACTAAATAAAATAAACCTAAACCTAAAGTAAAATAAATTAAACTAAAATAAATAAAACTTAAACCTAAACCTAAAATAAACTAAACCTAAACCTAAACTAAAATAAAATAAAAATAATAATACCTAAACCTAAACTAAAAATAAAACCTAAAATAAACCTAAAATAAAATGAAAACCTAAACCTAAAAAAAATAAAATAAAACCTAAACTTAAACCTAAAATAAAAATAAAACCTAAACCTAAAATAAAATAAAATAAAACTCAACTAAAATAAAATCGATTAAACCTAAACCTAAAAAATAAACTTAAATAAATAAACCCAAAATAAATAAACTAAACTAAATAAAAATAAAAAATAAACCAAAATAAGAAGAAAAAAAATAAAGTAAACTAAAATAAACAAAAAATATACTAAATATATTAAATAAACCTAAACCTATCAGTTTACTTTATTAAAGAAAAAACCATAAACCCTAAATCATAAACCCTAAACACCATAAACCTAAATCCTAAACTAAACTAAACCCTAAACCACAATCCCTACAACCTAAACCTACAACCCTAAACCCTAAACCCTACACCATAAAAAACCCTAAACCCTAAACCCTAAAACCCTAAACCCTAATCCCTAAACCCTAAACCCAAACCCTATTCCATAAATCCTAATCCTAAACCCTAAACCTTAAACCTCAAACAGTAAACCCCAAACCCTAAACCTAAACCTAAAGTAACTAAATAAATTATAAAATAAACATAAACCTAAGCCTAAACCTAGACCTTAAGAATGGGCAGAACCTTGACATCAAGAACATCACCGTCAACTAGGCTCAATCTAGATCTGGTAGTGGAGGTGAAGATGATTGTGGTAGTTATTGCAGTGATGGTGGGGGATTTGGAGGTGCTCATAAATATGGAGGTGGTGGTTAGAGCAATGGTGGTTATAGAGGCAGGAGGAGCATCAGAGCTTACAGCCATGGTGGTGGCAAAGGGAGAGATTGGGGATATGATGGTGGATCCCGCTACTCGAGAGGCTTTGGTGGTTCTGATGGGAACTCAAGAAACTGAAGAATGGCCGATCCGATTTACTACTATGAAACTGTGTCTTTACAACAGAGATGGTTCTACTTATCTAGGATTTTTGCTTTGCTCTATGCGTGCTCATTTCTTATCTAAATAAGAACCTAAACTAAACTAAAAATTAAAAAACCTAAATAAAATAAAAACTAAACATAAAATAAAAATAAAATAAAACAAAAATAAAATAAAATAAAAACAAAATAAAAAATTAAACCTAAATAATAAACCAAAAAATAAATCAAAAATAAAACCTAAACACTAAAATAAAATAAACATAAACCTAAACTTAACCTGAACCTAAACATAAACTAAATAAAATAAAATAAACTAAAAATTAACGTAAACCTAAACTAAAAAATAAAACATAAAAATAAACCTAAATAAAAACCTAAAACTTAAACCCAAAAAAATAAAATAAAAGCCTAAAACTAAACCTAAACCAAAAATATAAAATAAAAATAAAACTCATCTAAAAAATAAACCAAAACCAAAACCTTAAAAATAAAATGAAAAAATAAATAAAATCAATAAATAAAGAAATAAAATAAACCCTAAAATAAAATAAAGGTAAATCTAAATAAAACTGTCGGGTTTTATTTTTTTTTAAACCTTCAGCAAAACCCTAAGTCGATTTACATAATAAAAACTAATTCCTTAAAACCCTAAACCATAAAGCCTAAATAAACCCTAAACCTATAAACCTCCCTAAACTAAAACCTACACTAAACACTAATAAACCACTACACTAAACCCTAAAACATAAGCTAAACCTAAAATAAAATATATAAAACCTAAACTTAAATGATAAAATAAAATAAAATGTAAACCTAAACTAAAAAATAAAACTAATCAAAATAATAAAATAAATAAACCTAAACTAAACTAAAACTAAAATAAAAGAATAAAACCTAAATAAAATAAAACTAACTAAAATAAAAATGAATAAATATAAAATAAAACTATAAAACTAAATAATAAACTTAAAAAATAAACCTAAAATTAAAACCTAAAAAAATAAAATGAAAATAAACTAAACTAAAACTTAAATTTAAAATAAAATAAAAAATAAAATAACCCTAATCCAAACTAAAATAAACTAAAATAAATAAACCTAAACCTAAAATCTAAACCTAACCTAAATAAAATAAAATAAAATGAAATAAACTTAAACTAAACTAAAAATAAAATCTTAAAATAATCTTAAAATAAAACCTAAAACCTAAACCTAAAAATAAAATAAGAACCCTAAACCTAAAATAAAAAATAAAACCTAAACTTAAAAATAAAATTAAAATAAAACTCAACTAAAAATAAACCTAAACTAAACCTAAACCTAAAACTAAACTAAAATAGAAAACTAAACTAAAATAAACAAACCAAAAAAATAAAATAAACTAAATAAAATTAAAAAAAAATAAACCTAAATAAAAATAAAAAAATAAAAAAATTTAACTAAATAAATAAACTTCTTGGTTTTAATTTTTTATAAAAAAAAAAATAGTAAAATAATCCTAAACTAAAACCCAAACCCTAAAAACCAAAAATCCTAAACCCTAAACCTAAATCCTAAAAGCAAACCATAAAACCCTAAACCCTAAACTCTAAACCCTAAACCCTAAACCCTAAACAACAAACCCTAAACCTAAACATAAAGTAACTAAATAAATTAAAAAGTAAACCTAAACCCTAAAACTAAATATAAACTGTAAGAATAGGTAGAACCTTGATGGCATGAACATCACCGTCAACTAGGCTCATTCTAGATATAATGGTGGAGGCGAAGGTGGAGGTGACAATAATCATAGTGGTGGTGTGGGATATGGAGGTGCTAGTGGATATCGAGGTGGTGGTCAAAGTAGTGGTGGTTTTTGAGGTGGGAGAAGCAACGAAGGTTACAATGGTGGTGGTGGAAAGAGATAAAACGATCGTGAATCTGGCTACTCTAGATGTCGGGGTGGTTCTAGCTATCAAGGTTTTCTGAAGAACGGTCAATCTGATCTACTACTTATGGAATTATGTCTTTAGAGTAGAGAAGATTCTAGCTATCTAGGGTTTCTGATTTGCTCTATGCGTGCTCATTTTTTAACTATATCATCAATTGTGACTTAGAAAACTTAGTGTCTTGCTTGGTTTATAAAATCAAAAAGAAGAAATGTTGAATCTAAATTTATTCTCCATTAAAAAAAATAAAAAACTCTGAACCCTAAATTAAAACCTAAACCTAACCCTTCTACATTAAACCACAAACCTAAACCCTAAACCTCTAAACCTCCCTACCACAACCATACCCATCCTAAACCCTCCTAAACCCACAACCCTAAACCCTAAACCTTCTAAACCCTAAACTAAACCCCTAACCCAACCCAAAAACCTAAAAATCTAGCTATAGTAAACCTAAAAATAATAAATATAAACCTAAATATAAATATATTAAATTAAACCCACTAAACTACTAAACCTAAACCTAAAGATAAAATAAAATAAAATATAAACTAAACCACATAACCTAAACCTATAACCTAAACCCATCACTACCTCCCAAACCTTATATCTAATCCACCTAAACCCTAAACCACACCTCAAATCAAACACCTAAACTTAAAGTAACTAAAATTTGAAATAAACTAAACCCAAAAACCCTAAAACCTAAAAATAAACTTAAATAAAATTGGTGATGGGGAATCTGGAGGTGGAGGTGGCAGTTATTGCAATGGTGGTGGGGTATCTGGAGGTGTTGGTGGATATGGAGGTGGTGGTCGGAGCAGTGGTGGTTATGGAGGTGGGAGGAACGATAGAGGTTACAGCCGTGGTGGTGGCGGAGGTAGAGACCGGGGATATGATGGTGGATCACGCTACTCGAGAGGCCAAGGTGGTTCTGATGGGAACTGGAGAAACTGAAGAATGGTCGATCCGATCTACTGCTTATGGAACTGTGTCATTATAGTAGACACAATTCTAATTATCTAAGGTTTTTGATTTGTTCTATGTGTACTCATTTTTTATCTATGTCATCGCTTGTGTCTTAGAAAACTTATTGGGTTACTTGGTTGATGAAATAAAAAAAAAGAAATGTTGAATCTGAATATGCTCTCTGTTAAAAATAAAAAAAACCAAATACCCTAAACCTAAACCCTAAACCCTAAATCATAAAACCTGCAACCTTAAACTCTAAACCTAAACCACATTGTAACCCTAAACCTAAACCCAACCATAATCCTTAAACCCAAAAGTTAAACAAAATAATACCTCAAAATAAAATAAATAAAAAAAACTTAAAATAAAATAAAATAATAAATAAAATAAAATATTAAACTAAATCCTAAACCTAAACATAAACCTAAAAATAAAATAAAACAAAAAAATAAAAGTCAAACTAAAATAATAGAAAAAAAACCTAAACTAAATTAAAAATAAAATAAACCTAAAATAAAATAAACAAAATAAAAAATAAAATAAACCTAAATTAAAATAAAATAAAACTAAATAAAACCTAAACCTAGAAATTAAACCTAAAAATAAATAAAATAAAACCTAAACCTAAAACCAAACTAAAGAAAAAACCTAAACTAAAATAAAAATAAAATAAACCTAAACCTAAACTAAAATAAACTAAACTAAATAAATAAATCCTAAACCTAAACTAAAATAAACTAAACCTAAACCATAAACTAAATAAAATAAAATAAACTAAAATTAACTAAAACTAAATCTAAAATAAACCTAAAATCAAAACCTAAATAAATAAATAAAACCTAAACCAAAATATTAAAATAAAACTAAACTAAAAAAAATAAACCTAAACCTAAACCTAAACCTAAAATAAACTAAAATAAAATTCTAAACTAAAATAAATAAATAAATTAAATAAAATAAAATTAACCCTGAAATAATATAAATTAAAATAAATAAAATAAACTAAAATCTAAATCTACCTTTCATTTAAAATAAACTAAACTAAAACCCACACCAAATGTCCTACACTCCTAGCACTAAATAAAATAAAATAAAACAAAATAAAATAAACCTTAACCCTAAACCTTAAATCCTAACCCCACCACTACTAACCACTAAACCCTAAACCTAAACCTAAACCTAAACCCTAACCCTACCATACCCTACCTAAACCTAACCCTAAACCTAAAACCCTAAACCAAAACTAAAAAAAACTAAATAAAATAAAATAAACTCAGTTAAAATAAACATAAACCTAAACATAAAATAAACTAAAATAACTTATTATAATAAAACTAAATTAAAAAAAAAAAAAATTAAAATAAAAATAAAAATAAAATTAAATATAAAAAAATACTAAATTAAAAATACTTAAACCTCTTGGTTTAATTTTTTAAAGAAAACCTATAAACCTAAAAACTACCTAACACTAAAACCATACTTTAAATCCTACACTAACCAACCCTGGACCCTAACAATGTAAAACCCTACCAAAACCCTAAAAAACTAAATGACCAAAATCTAAAACCACAAAATAAACTAAACTAAAATAAAATCTAAAATAAAATAAATAACCTAAACTAAAACCTAAACCTAAACTAAACCTAAAACTAAACTTAAAATTAAAATATAATAAAAAATAAAACTAAATTAAAATATAATAAATATAAACCTAAATTAAATTATAAAATAAAATAAACCTGAGAATAAAAACCTAAATAAAATAAAAACTAAACAAAAAAATAAAAATAAAATAAACCTAAAATAAAATAAAATAAAAACAAACTAAAATCAAGAACCTAAAAAGTAAACCTAAAAATAAATAAAGAAATAAAACCTAAATCTTAAACTAAAAAAAGGCCTAAACCTAAAATAATAATAAAATAAACCTAAATAAAATAAACTAAACTAGAATAAATAAAAAACTAAACCTAAACAAAATAAAATAAAATAAACTAAAAATAAACCTAAAAAAAATAAAACCTAAAATAAAACCTAAATCTTAAACCTAAAAATAAAATAAAACCTACCTAAACCTAAAAATAAAATAAAAATAAATATAAACTAAGAAATAAACATAAACCTGAACCTAAACCTAAAAAATTAACTAAAATAAATAAGAATCAAAAATAAACTAAATAAACTTTAAGAAAACTAAATAAACTTAAACTTGGCACTTAACTAAACCTTAACCTAAACTAAAATAAACACTAACTGAGCCCTAACTATACCCACCCAAACTAAACTGAGCTAACTACCCTAAATCTTACCTAAACCCTACCATAAAAACTCTAAACCTAAATAGTAAACCCATAAATCTAAACTAACTATAAAATAAAGATAAAATACATAATAATAAATTAAACCTACTCTTGGTTTGCTTATTTGTTTAAACCTAAACTACCCAAACCACATTCTATCAGACCCAACACTGACCATGAGCCCTAAACTGACCTAACCATACAGGCCCTGGGCCCTAAACCTTGGCCACATCACTGACCTGGAGTCATGGGCCTAAACCATCTATACCCAAACCTCCACTCTAAACTCCAAACCTATAAACCCTGAGCCACTATCACCCTAAACCCTAAACCCAAAAACTAAAATAAAAACCCAAACCTTAAACTGAAACATAAACCTTAAAACTAGTAAACCTAAATACCTAAAATAAAAATAAAAACTAAATCTAAATAAAATAAAAAAATAAAATAAAATAAAAACCTAAACCTAAAAATAAAATAAAATAACCTAATAAAAATAAACTAAAATAAAAAAAATAAAAACCTATCATAAACTAAAAAAGAAAATAAACTTAAGAATAAAAATAAATAAATATAATTAAAATTAAATGTAAAATAAATTAAAAAATAAACTAAAATTAAATAAAACTAAATAAAACCTAAACTAGATAAATCTAAAAATAAAACAAATAAATAAAATAAAACCAAACCCTAAAAAAACTAAACTAAAATAAAAATAAAATAAACAAAATAAAATAAACCTAAACAAAACTAAAATAAACTAAACTTAAATAATTAAACTAAATAAAATAAATCATACCTAAATCTAAACTAAATAAAATAAAATCAACTAAAGTGAATAAACCAAACTAAAAATAAAACTAAAATAAACCTAATAAAACCCTAAACCCTAAACCAAAAGCTAAAAACCTAAAATAAATAAAATAAATAAAACCATAAACCAAATAAAATAAAATCAAATAAAATAATATTTATAAACTAAACCTAAACCTAAAAGCTAAAGCTAAAGAAAATAAAATAAAAATTAAAACTATTCTAAAATAAAATAAATAAAAAAACCTAAACTAAATTAAAAATAAAACCTAAATAAAATAAAAACTAAACTAAAATAAAATAAAATAAACCTAAAAATAAAATAAAATAAAACTAAACTAAAAAAAACTAAACCTAAACTTAAAATTAAAATATAAAAAAATAAAATAAACTAAATATATAAATATAAACCTAAACTAAACTATAAAATAAAATAGATAAAACCTAAATAAAATAAAACTAAACAAAAAAATAAAAATAAACTAAAATAAAATAAAATAAAAACAAACTAAAATAAACTAAAAGTAAACCTAAAAAAAACAAATAAAAAATAAAAACTAAATCTTAAACTAAAAGGAAACCTAAAAAATAAAATAAAATAAACCTAAATAAATAAAAAAAATAACTAAACTAATAAATAAACTAAAATAAACCTAAACAAAAAAATAAATAAATAAAACTAAAATAAACCTAAACTAAATAAAAAATAAACAAAATAAACCTAAAATAAAACCTAAAATCTTAAACTAAAAAATAAAATAAAAACCTAAACCTAAAAAATATAAAAATAAATATAAACTAAATAAACATAACTACTAAAAAATTAACTAAATAAATAAATCAAAAATAAACTAAATACTTTAAAACTAAATAAACTAACTTAATAAAACCTAAACCACTACCCTAAATACTGCAGCCCACTAAAAAACTTAAAAGAAAAACCTAAACCCAAAAAACTAAACCCTAAAATAAACCTGACCTAACTGACTAAACGAAATAAACCACAAATAAAATAACTTAAATAAATAAAATAAAAAATAAAATAAAAAATAAAATAAATTAAATAAAATAAAATAAAACTAAAACCTAAATAAAATAATTTAAAAAAAAAAAAAACCTAAACCCAAAATAAAACCTAAATAAAACCCAAACACTAAAATACCTAAAATAAAAAAAACCAAAATAAAATGACCCTAAAATAAAAATAAAATTAAATAAATCATATAAAAAACTCTAAACCCAAAACCAAAATAAAACTCTTTAAACCATAAAAAACTAACCCAAAATAAAACCCAAATGAAACCCAAAACCTAAAACTAAAAACCTAACCCTAAAAATAAATAAACCTAAAAAAAAATAAATAAAACCTAAATAAAAATAAAATCTTAAATCTAAATAAAATAAAAAAAAAAAAAAAACTAAAACCTAAAATAAAATAAAATAACCTAATAAAATAAAATAAAAAAAATAAAAACATATCATAAACTAAAAAATAAAATAAACTTAAGAATAAAAATAAATAAATATAATTAAAATTAAATGTAAAATAAATAAAAAATAAACCTAAAATAAAATACAATAAAAACTAAATAAAAACCTAAACCTAAAGATAAATCTTAAAATAAAACCTACAAATAAATAAAAATAAATCCCAAACCCTAAACTAAAAATGAAAACTAAACCTAAAATAAAAATAAAATAAACAAAATAAAAATAAACCTAAACATAAACTAAAATAAACTAAATTAAAATAAAAAAACCTAAATAAAATCATGCCAAATCTAAACTAAATAAAATAAATCAACTAAAAGTAGACCTAAACAAACTAAAAAAATAAAACTAAAATAAACCTAAAATGAAAACAAACCTAAACCTAAACCCTAAAATTAAAAGCTAAAAACCTAAACCTAAACCAAATAAAACCTAAAAATAAAATAAATAAAACCATAAACCAAAATAAATAAAATAAAATAAAATAAAAAAAAATAAACTAAACCTAAACTAAACCAAAAATAAAAAAGAAAATAAAATAAAAAAAACTATTCTAAAATAAAATAAATAAAACCTAAACTAAATTAAAAAAATAAAAAAACCTAAATAAAATGAAAACTAAACCTAAAATAAAATAAAAAAACCAAAAAATAAAATAAAATAAAAACTAAATAAAACCTAAACTATAAATAAAACGACCCTATAAAATAAAAAAACCTAAACCTAAAATATAATATAAACCTAAACTATAAACTAAATAAACCTACAAAACCTAAACTACAAAACTAAAACCTAAACCTAAACTATAAAAACCTAAATAAATACCTAAATAAATACTAAATTAAATAAAATAAAACCTAAAACCTAAAAAAATAAACTAAATCATTAACTAAAATAAATAAAACTAAATAAAAAAATAAAGAACCTAAATAAAATAAAAGAAATAATAAAATAATAAATAAAATAAAATAAAATAAATAAAAATAAATAAATAAACTAAACCTCTTGGTTTAATTTAAAAATAATAATTTAAAAAAAATTAAAATAAAACCTATAACTACCCTACTCTAAATCCTAAAACTAAAACCCTAAAACCAAACCACTAAAAACCCTAAACCCCACCTAAAAAACCCTAAATCCTAATCCTAAAAACCCTAAAATAACCCAAAAACCTAAACCTACCCTAAACCTAAAACCTAAACCTAAAATAAATAAAACCTAAAAATAAAATAAATAAAACCTAAACCTTAATAAAATAAAAATAAAATAAAATAAAATAAACTTAAAATTATCTAATCTAAAATAAAATGAAATAAAAATTAAAACTAAACTAAAATAAAATAAATAAAAAACCTAAACTAAACTATAAAATAAAATAAACCTAAAATAAAACTTAAACAAATTAAAATAAACATAAAATAAAAAAATAAACCTAAAATATAATAAAATAAAAAAATAAATAAAATAAACTAAATAAAGATAAAATAAAACCCAAATCTAAACTAAATATAAAACTATACCTAAATAAAAATAAAATAAAATAAACTAAACCTAAACCTAAAAATAAACTAAACTAAAATAAATAAAACCTAAACCTAAATAAACTAAACCCAAATACATTAAAATAAAAAAATAAACCTAAACTAAACTAAATAATTTAACCTAAAATTAAATAAAATAAAAACCTAAAACCAAACCTAAAAATAAAATAAAAACCTAAACCTAAACATCAAAATAAAATAAACCTAAAAATAAAATCAAAATAAACTAAACTAAAATAAACATAAACCTAAGCCTGGACATAATACTAAAATAAACTAAAATAAAATAAATAAAAATAAATAAAATAACAAAATAAAAGACTTGATAAAGAAAAAAATAAATAAACTAATAATATAATAACTAAATTAAATAAACCTAAACTACTGATGCTTTTGAAAAAAAACCATGCCTAACCCTAAACCCTAAATCTCTCCTACATATAACCCCAAATCTCCAACCCTACACTAACCAAAACCCCCTAAACTGACCTAAAATCACTGAGCCATGACTCTACCACTCTAACTAAAACCTAAACTATCACTAAACCCTAAAACCCTACCACAAACCTAAACTAAAACCTAACAACCCTAAAATAATAAAATGTAAAACTAAATATAAATCCCAAACCACTCCTAAAACTAACCATAAACCCTAAGCCCTAAACCCTAAAAACCTAAAAACTTTAACATAAACTAAATAAAAATTAATAAATAAATAAATAAATAAAACCTGAACCTAAATAAAATTAAAAAATAAAATAAAAACCTAAACTAAAATAAAAACCTAAACTTAAAAATAAAATAAATAAAAATAAAAATAAACTAAAATAAAATAAAAAAACCTAAACTAAACTAAAATAAATAAACCTAAGAAGAAAAACCTTAATAAAATGAAAACTAAACATAAATAAAATAAATAAATATAAAAATAATAAAATAAAATAAAAAAAACTAAATTAAAGCCTTAACCTAAAAATAAACCTCAAAATAAAGCTAAATAAAAAAAAAATAAAACCTTACAAACTAAGAAAAATTGAAATCTAAATTAAAATAAAATAAACCTAAACCTAAACTAAAATAATCTAAACTAAAATAAATTAAACCTAAACCATAAAAAAAACCTAAACTTAAATTAAAGATAAAAATAAAAATAAACCTACTAAAATATAAAATGTAAAATAAATCTAAAATAAAACATAAAACCTAAATCTAAAAGTAAAATAAAACATAAACTTAAAAAAATTAAATCTAAACCTAAAAAATAAACTAAACCTAAACCTAAAAAATAAACTAAAATAAAAAACCTAAATAAAAATAATTAAACCTAAAATAAATAAACTAAACTAAATAAAAAAAATAAAAATTAAATCTAAACCTAAACCTTAAACCCTAAAGTAAACTAAATAAACTTAAACCTACAGGAGTACTTAATTTTAAAATAAAAACCCTAAACCCTAAACCTTAAACTTTAAACCCTAAACCCTAACCCTAAAACTAAAACTAAATTAACTAAATAAATTAAAAAATAAACCTAAATCCTAAAACCGAATAAGCCTTAACCTAAACCTAAATCCTAAGAATGGGCATAACATTGATGGCAGGAACAACACTGTCAACTAGGCTTAGTCTAGATCTAGAGATGGAGGTGAAGGTGGAGGCGGTGGTTATCATGGTGGTGATGGGGGATCTGGAGGTGCTGGTGGATATTGAGGTGGTGGTCGGAGCAGTGGCGGGAGGAGCAATGGAGGTTACTGCCATGGTGGGGGCGGAGGTAGAGATCGGGGATTTGATGGTAGATCCTGCTACTCGAGAGGCCGAGGTTGATCAGATTTGCTACTTATGGAACTATCTTTATAGTATAGATGGTTATATTTATTTAAGTATTTTGATTTACTTTATGCGTGCTCATTTTTTATCTATTTTGTCTCTTGTGTCTTAGAAAACTTGGTGTGTTACTTGGTTGATGAAATCAAAATGAAGAACTATTAAATCTTAATTTGTTCTCTGCTATACAAAAACTTAAAACCTTAAACCCTAAACTAAAACCTAAACCTTAGACTTAAAACCTAAACCCTAAACCCTAAACCTTATACCCTAAAACCCTAAATCACAAGCCCTAATCCATAAACCATAAAATCTAAACCCTAAACTCTAAACCCCACCTACTAAACCATAAACCTAAACCCTAAACCTAAAAAGCTAAAAAAGTTAAACCTAAACTAAAATAAATTAAAATAAAATAAATAAAACCTAAACCAAAATAAAATAAAATAAAATAAACTAAACCTAAACTAAACCTAAACTAAACCTAAAAGAAAAAAATAAAATAAAAACTAAACCTAAAAACTAAATTAAAATAAAACCTAAACTTAAAATAATAAAAAAATAAAAATAAATAAAATATAAAACCTAAACTAAACTAAAACATAAACCTAAAATAAAATAAACCTAAACTAAAATAAATAAAACCTAAACCTACATAAATTAAATAAACTAAAATAAACCTAAAACTAATAATACAACCTAAAAAATAATCTAAAATAAAACCAAAACCTAAACATAAACAAAATAAAATAAAACCTGAAACCTAAAAAAAAAATAAAACCTAAACTAATCTAAAATAAAATAAAACCTAAACATTAAAAATAAAATAAATAAACTACTAATAAACATAAACTAAACCTAAAAAAAATAAAATAAATAAACCTAAATAAATAAACTAAAATAAATAAAAATAAACATAAACCTTTATAAATAAAATAAATAAACTAAATAAATAAAAAAATAAACTAAATAAACTAAATCCTTTTTTTTAAATTAAAACCCACAATAAACCTAAACCCTAAACCCTAACACTAAACCCTAAACCACCTACTTAAACCCTGACCCTAATCCTGACCACAAACCCTAAGAACAGGCCATGACCCTAAACCCAAACTACCATGACCACTAACTGAAACCCTACCACTGACCTAAACTCCCAGACCCCTGCTGGCCCCTAGGCCTTAAACCAAAACTAAACTAGCTTACTACCCTAAACTGTGCCTCCACACCTAACCCTACCACAAACCCTAAACCCTAAAACCCTACCTACCCAAAACACTCAGGCCCTAAAACCTAAACCTAAACTAAATAAAATCAAAAAAAATAAAAAAAATCTAAACCTAAATAAAATAAAATTAAATAAAAACTTACTAAAACCTAAACCTAAACCTAAATTTATAAATAAAATTAAAATAAAATAAAAATAATAAAATAAAATAAAGAAAAACATAAACTAAACTAAAAAAAATAAAATTAAAGATAAAATAATAAAATAAAACTAAACCTAAAATAAAAATAAAATAAACCAAAACTAAAATAAAAAAAAACTAAATAAAACCTAAACCTAAAATAAACCTATTAAATTAAAATAAAACTTAAAACCTAAACCTAAAATGAAATTAAAACCTAAACCTAAACTTAAAAGTAAAAAGTAAAACCTAAACCTAAAATAAAATAAAATAAAACTTAAAAATAAACCTAAACTTAAACCTAAAAAATAAACTAAAATAATAAAAACTAAAATAAATAAACTAAACTAAATAAAAAACCTAAATAAAAATTAAAATAAAATAAACTCAAATAAATAAAATAAACTAAACCCTAAACCAAAATAAACTAAATATTAAATGCTAAACCCTAAACCCTAAAACATAAAACCTACAACCCTAAACCCTAAACACTAAACTCTAAACAAACCATAAACCCTAAAAGCTAAACTAACCCTAAACTAATCCTAAACCCTAAGAATGGGTAGAACCTTGACAGCAGGAACATTAACATCAACTAGACTCAGTCTAGATCTGGAAGTGGAGGCAAAGGCAGAGGTGGCGGTTATCATAGTGGTGGTGGGAGATCTGGAAGTGCAGGTGGATATGGAGGTGGTGGTCTGAGCAGTGGTGGTAATGGAGGCAGGAGGTGCAATGGAGGTTATAATCATGGTGGTGATAGAGGGAGAGATCAGGGATATGATGGTGGATCCCATTACGCGAGAGGCAGGGGTGGTTCTAATGGGAACTGGAGAAATAGAAGAATGGCCAATCCGATCTATTCGTTATGGAATTATGTCTTTATAATAGAGAAGGTTCCAGTTATCTAGGGTCTTTTAATTACTCTATCGATGCTCATTTTTCATCTATGTCATCACTTGTGTCTTAAAAAATATGGGGTGCTACTTGGTTCATGAAATCAAAAAAAAAATATTGAATATGAATTTGTTCTCTTTTAAAAATAAAAAAACCTTAAACCCTAAACCATAAACCCTAAACCCTAAACTATAAACCCTAAATTAAAACTTAAACCCTAAACATAAAACATAAACCCTAAACCCAAAAACCCAAAACCTCACAAAACCACACCCTAAACCCAAAAACAAAAAAGCTAAAACTAAACCTAAACTAAATAAAAACCAAAAATTAAATAAATAAAAAACTTAAACCAAAATAAAATAAAAAAAATTAAATTAAATTAAAATATTAGCTAAAACCTAAAACCTAAACTAAACTCTAAAAGAAAATAAAATAAAAAAATAAAAATTTAAATAAAATAAAATAAATAAAACAAACTAAACTAAAAAATAAAACCTAATTAAAGTAAAAAACTAAACCTCAAATAAAAATAAAATAAACATAAAATAAAAAAATAAAAAAAAATAAAAACTTAATAAAAATCTAAACCTAAAAAACAACCCTAAAAATAAAACTGAAAAATAAAAAAAAGAAAACCTAAACTATAAACTAAAAAAATAAATAAAATAAAATAAAATAAACCTAAATTAAATTAAAATAAACTAAAATAAATATTCTAAACCTAAATAAATAAACCTAAACCTAAATAAACTAATTAAAATAAAATAAAAAACTTAAAATAAGCTAAAACAAAACTAAAATAAAACCTAAAAAATAACCTAAAATAAAACCTAAAACCTAAACCTAAAAAAAAATAAAACCTAAACTTAAACCTAAAATAAAATAAAACCTAAATTTAAAAAATAAAATAAAAATAAAACTCAACTAAAATAAACTTGAACCTAAAAATAAACTAAAATAAACTAAATTAAAATAAATAAAAATAAATAAACTAAAAAATAAAAAAAATAAATATAAACTCAAATACATAAAATAAACTAAATAAACCTAAACTGGTGGTTTACTTAATTTTTTTTTAAAAACTAAACCCACAAATCTTAAACCCAAACCCTACTACCTAAACCCTAAAATCTAAACCTAAACCCTAAACCATAAACCTAAACCCTAAACCCTAAAACCTAAACCATAAATCACAACCCTAAACCCCAAACTCTAACAAACCTAAACCCAAAACTTACAACCCTAAAACACAAATGCTAAACTAACCCTAAACCTAAACCACGAGAATGGGGAACCTTACACTAGGAACATCCAGTCAACTAGGCTGGGTCCGATCAGGGATGGAGATGAAGGAGGATGTGGTGATTATCATAGTCGTGGTGGGGGATCTAGAAGTGCTGGTGGATATGGAGGTGGTGGTCAGAGTTATGGTGGTTATGGAGGCAGGAGGAATAATGGAGGTTAGCTGGTGGTGAGGAGGGTGAGATAAGGGATATGAAGCGGATCCCACTACTCAGAGAGGTGATTTTGATGGGCGAAGAAATTGAACAATTTTTGATGCTTATGGGCGTGTCTTTATAGTAGAGAAGTTTCTACTTATCTATGGTTTTTTATTAGCTTTATGGGGGCTCATTTTATATCTATGTTGTTGCTCGTGTCATAGAAAACTTGGGGTGGTGCTTGGTTCATGAAATCGAAAAGAAACCTTAAATCCCAAACCTAAATAAAACTTTAAACCCTAAACACTAAAGCTAAAAACCTAAACCTAAACTAAATAAAACCAAAATAAATATATAGAAAACCTAAACTAAAATAAAAATAAAATAAAATAAAATAAAAAACATAAACTAAAACCTAAACCTAAAGAAAATTATAAATAAAAAAATAAAAATAAACTAAAATAAAATAAATAAAACCTAAACTAAACTAAAAAAATTGAAATCTAAAAAAAAAAACTAAACTTAAAATAAAATAAAATAAATAAAATAAAATAAAATAAAAATTAAATAAAACCTAAACCTAAAAATAAACCTAAAATTAAAATTGAAAAATAAATAAAAAATAAAACCTAAACCCTAAATTAAAAAAAACTAAACCAAAACTAAAAATAAAATAAACCTAAACCAAAACTAAAATAAATAAATAATTAACCTAAACTTAAAATAAATTAAACCTAAACCTAAACCTAAACTAAATAAAATAAAATTAACTAAAACAAAAACTAAACCTAAACTAAAAAATATAACCTAAAAATAAACCTAAAATAAAACATAAATCTAAACCTAAAAATAAAATAAAACCTAAACCTAAAATAAAATAAACCTAAACAAAATAAAACTCACTAAAATAAAAACATAAATAACTAAAATAATAACCTAAACTAAAATAAATAAATAAAAACTATAAAATAAATAAAAAAATAAAATAAAATAAAATAAATAAACTCAAATAAAAAAATAAACTAAATAAACCTAAACTTATGATTTACTTAATTTTAAAGAAAAACCACAACCCAAACCACTAAACCACATCTAACCCTAAACCACTAAACTAAACCCTAAAATAAAACTAAACCTACACAACCCTACCCACTACCTAAACCCCAAACCCTAAACATAAACCTTAAACCCTAAACCCTAAACCCTAAATCCTAGACCCCAAACCCTAAACCCTAAACTAACCCTAAACCATAAACACTAAACTAACCTTAAAGCTTAAGAATGAGCAAAATGAGGTGAACATGTATATTAGGCCCTAGAGGTGGGAGAGGTGAAGGTGATTATTGTAGTGGTGGTGGGAATCTGGAAGTCGGTGGATATGGAAGTGGTGTCAGTAGTGGTGATTATGGAGGCAGGAGGAGTGATAGAGGTTACATTCGTGGTGGTGGCGGAGGGAGAGATCAGAGATATGATGGAAAATCCCACCACTTGAGAGCCAGGGGTGCCAAGGAACTGAGAAAGCAAGAATGGTCGACTGACCATTGCTTATGGAACTGTGTCTTTATAGTAGAGACGATTCTACTTATCTAGGGTTATTGATTTGCTCCATGGGCACTCATTTTTTTATCTATGTCGTCACTTCTATCTTAGAAAATGTGGGGTGCTACTAGGTTGATGAAATTAAAAAGAAGAAATGTTGAATTTGAATCTGTTCTTTATTAAAAAAAACCTTAAACCCTAAACCCTGAACTAAAACTTAAACCCTAAACCTAAAACTTAAACCCTAAACCCTAAACCCTAAACCCTAAACCCCAAACCCTAAACCTCATAAACCCAAACCCTAAACTACCTAAACCCTAAATAAACTCTAAACCCAAAAGCTAAAAAAACCTAAATAAAAAAATAAATAAATAAATAAACCTAAACTAAAAAAAAATAAACCTACATACAAAACCTAAACCTAAACCTAAACTTAAACCTAAAGAAAATAAAATTAAAAATAAAAACTAAACTAAAATAAATAAAAACCTAAACTAAATTAAAATAAAAAACCTACATAAAATAAAAACTAAACCTAAAATAAAAAAAATAAAACCTAAAATAAAATTAAATAAAAATTAAATAAAAATCTAAACCTCAAAAATAAACCTTAAAATAAAAACTAAAAATAAATAATAAATAAAACCTAAACCCTAAACTACAAAAACCTAAAGTTAAATTAAAAACAAAATAAATAAAATAAAATGAACATAAACCTAAACTAAAATAAACTAAATTAAAATATATAAAACCTAAACCTAAACCTAAATTAAACTAATCCTAAACTTAAACCAAAACTGAATAAAATAAAATAAACTAAAAATAAATCTAAACATAAACTAAAAAAATAAAACCTAAAATAAACCTAAAATAAAAACTAAAACTAAACCCAAAAAATAAAATAAAATCTAAACTAAACTAAAAAAATATATAAAAATAAACTTAAATCTAAAAAAAATAAACTAAAATAAATAAACCTAAATAAATAAACTTAAATAAATAAAATAAAAAATAAACCTAAATAAATAGAAAATATAAATAAATTCAAATAAATAAATAAACTAAATAAACTTAAACTGTCGGTTTGCTTAATTAAAAAATATTAAACCCTAAACCACAAAAACCCAAACCCTAAACCACTCTACTAAAACCCAAAAACCCTAAACTCTAAACCCTAAATAAGCCCAAACCCTAAACTCTAAACCCACAAACCCTAAACCCTAAAACCTAAACCAAAATGATAAACTCAAAACCCACAAAACCTGACCCAAACCCAAACCCCAAACTCATAAAAACCCTAAACCCTAACCTAAATCTTAAATAAACTAACCCTAAACCCTAAAATGGGTGAACCTTGGATGACATGAATATCACCAGGCTGACAAATCACAGGTGGTGAGGTGATAATTATCATGGTGGTGGAGGATCACTAGGTGCTGGTGGATATGGAGGTGGTGGTCAGAGCAGTGCTAATTATGGTAGAGGGAGGAGTGACAGAGGTTACAACTGTGGAAATGGCAGAGGGAGAGATCAAAGATATGATGGCAGATCCCACTACTCAAGAGGTGGGGTGGTCCGATGGGGAGAAGAAAAAGAATTGATCGATTTACTACTTATGAACTATTTCTTTATAGTGATATTCTACTTATCAATGGTTTTAATTTGCTATGGGTGCTCATTTACCTATGATCATATGTCTTAGAAAACTTGGGTTTATTCTTGGTTGATGAAATCAAAAGAAGAAATGTTGAATCTAAATTTATTATTAAAAAAAAAAGCAAAACCCTAAACCTTAAAAAACTAGACCCTAAATCTAAACCCAAAACCCTAAACCCTAAAACCCTAAACCCTAAACACTAAAATAAACCCTAAACCCCAAACCCTAAACCTACCCTAAACCTAAAACCCTAAACTCTAAAACTCTAAAACCATAAACCCTACCACAAAACCATAAACCTAAACCTAAACCCTACTCTAAACCATAACCCTAAACTTACAACTAAACCCTAAAAAACCTAAACTAACCCTAAACCCTAAACCATAAACCCTAAACTATATAACCCTAAACCCTAAACCCTAAACCCTAAACTCTAAACTATGAATAAAGATGTCATTATTAGTAGATATATAGAATGACCTAATCCTAACATAGTAATGGTATCTAAAGAAAATGTCTTTAAGATACTTTCCCTTAACTATTAGAGATTTGAATATCCTAAACCCTACTCCTAAATCACATTATAATACCATATATTATAGTAAAATGTAGCATCATATGTTTGATCATGTAGTGATGTGTTTTTTGATGTTATAAAATGTTTTGAAATGTTTAAGTATATCTTATGGTATTGTGCTATATTAATATAAATCATAAAATTATTGATTAAAAAGGTAGATGATGAAATTTATTAAATTTGAAGTGGAATTAGGTTGTAGTACCAAAGGTGTGCTACAACACTTGTAGTCTTAAAAGTCAGATTTTTTGTTTAAAATAAATATTATATGTTGTTGCATAGTATAGCATCATATATCATAATATATTATTCTATGCATTTTAAATTATTTTAGTGTTTTACAATCATATAGTAAAGCCTACACTAGAATTATTTATAAAAATGTTGGTTTATACTTTAAAATGGTGGAATTTAGCCAAATTCATAATAGGTAGAGCATGGCATCATAATATACTATCCCACATAAAAATATGTAAGTGTTACAACTAAAATATATAGTTTATTTTTTACACTAATTTTATGATTTTTTTATCTTAAGCAATCCCTTTTGATTTTATATGCAATATAATATAATATAATATGTTATACTATATTATAATATAGGATGCCATAACATAGTGTAACATTATACATTATAGCATACTATTGTGTATTATTACTTGTTATTTTGCTTATTTTACTTTCTTATAGTATGATGTAGAAGAGTTTGTACTAGTATAATTCATAAAAGTACAGGTTTACAAGCTAAGATGATGGGATTTGGCCAAATTTAAGGTAAGCTTTAGGGAACATCATTGGGGGTGTGCTATGGTGTGTCATTTAATCAAAGAATGGAATTTTGCATCCAAAATAATTGTTCATTTTCAACCAAATTTTATAAATTTTTTTCTTAAAGATATTCATTATAAGGTGTAATGTAATATAATATATTATGTGAAAGCATATTAAAATATAATGTACATAACAATATAACTTCACATATATATGAATGTTGTGGTGTGTTACTAAATGTTATTGTACATTTTAGTATGTTTTACTTTAGTTATAATACATTGGGAAAAACTCACTAAATGTTAATTTGAAGGTTGAGATAGAAGAATTTGGCCAAATTCATGGCACACTAAAAGCAACACCAAAAATTATGCTATTTTGTACCATTTCTAATAGAAGAATAATTTTACATCCAAAATGAACATATTTCATATTTTGAGAAAATTTTGTTGTCTTTCTTTTTAAATGATTTTAATGAGCCTTATGTTAGACAATATATTATAATATAACCAATTATAAAATAACATCATATATTATAAAATAATATAGTGTGCTAATTCACACTATAATATGTTTAGCCTGATATTGAATAATTAGTTTGAGCTTCCAGCATCATAAATCATAAAATGTTGATTATAATGTTAAGATGATGTAATTTGAATGAATACACTATTAAGCTTTTAGTTGATGTATTAAAGTTGTGTGTAAGAGAAGAAATAAGATTTCATGAGAATTCAATGTCAAGGACATAGAGGCAAATCCATTAGGGGATCACACATGGATTGGACATGACATGTGAGTGATCTATGTCGAGGGCATAGAAGAAGAAAATATTCTTGGGATAAGGTTTGAATTTGATTTGATTATATGATTTATGGAAAGAAGATATGTTGGGGATAAAAATCTATAATCCATTGGGGATTATGATCGAATCAATTTTAATTTTTTTTATTTTAATTGATGTGGAGGCATATCTACTAGAGATATGGGCTCGAGTTCACTGGGGATCGGGTATATGAACCTTCCACTAGGGAATCATGTTCGAGCTATCCACTGGTGATTAGGATTTGAATTTGATTTCATAGAATTATTTGGGGACATATCCACTGGGAATAAGAGTTTGGTTGGATTTCTTTGATTTAGACTCTACTTGGGGTGTTGGTTTAATTTGGCACCACTAGGGAGGTTGGTTTTGAATTTAATTTATTTGCTTGACTTGTTTATATATGATTTAGGGATATACTAAGGAGAAGGGTGTAATTTAACTCTATAACGGAAAATCAGACTGGGTTTAATATAATCTAAGTTAATGTATGGACCCTGTTAGTGTGCAATTGACTCATTGAGAAGGGGCTATATCAGCCTTGAACTACCTTAAGTTTGCAAATCTAAAGAGATAGTCTATCGGCTATGGGATAGAGCTAACCAACCTAAAGGGTTGCCTTTCGGTGTGCAATGATTGTGCTAGGAAGAAGGCACAGTAGACTTACATCTTCCAAAGTGAGGAACAACTGCTAGGGTGACCTGTTGGATGCACAACAAATCTAACCTAACCTAGGGTGACTACTAAGTGCCGCTGGGGACTTATGTCAACTCAAAGTAGTCAGGGTTAATTTTATGTTAATTTTGTGTGATTTGATATGGTTTGTTTGGTTTAGGTTGCGAATTGAGGGCATATCTACTGGGGATATGAGCTCGATCAAATTCAATAGATTTATTTATGGACTATGTCAATGTGTGATGGACCCACTAAGAAGGGGCTATATCAGACTTATCCTATCTCAAATTTTAAAATTCAAATGAATAGTCTACTGGCCATGGGATACAGCTAGCCAACCTAAGGGGTTACCTTTCAGAGTGCAACGACTATGCTAGGAAGAAGGTGTAGCAGACTTACATCTTTTAGAACAGCGAACACTCACTAGGGTGACCTGTTGGTAGCACAATAAATCGAACTTGACTTAGGGGTGACTATTGAGTGAATGTCATTGGGGACTTACATCAACTCAAGAGTAGTTATGCGATTCTTATAGGGAGTTTTGCTAACACTGCCCTAAAGATAGGATGCTTGCTTGAGAAAAGGTACCACTAGGGGTGTCCTCTTAATCCACAAGTGAATATATATATATATATATATATATATATATATATATATATATATATATATATATATATATATATATATATGTTTGTGTGGACCCAGAGGGACCACCACGAGAAGGCTATGTCACTTGACCTATCTCAAATTTATCAATCAAGGGAGAATCACATCCATGGGACTAATTCTCCAACCCATGGTGGTTACTAGGAATGGAACTTCTCTCGATAGTAACTAGAGTGTCTAAATAGGGCAAGGATGTGATCCAAATATAGTGCCAGCTGAGGGGAATTATCTCCTTAAAATAGAAATCTTATAGGTGTATGGTGGCTAACTCAAGAAGAAAGCATAATAGACTTACATCTACCTTGAGTGCTATATCCTAAGGTGTGAAAACTAACCAGCCTAAGGTGTATTTGTTAGCATGAGTGGTGTATCTGTTAGTATAGTGAGAACCAACCAACCTGAGGTGCCCTGGTGTCCAGATCAATCTATAAAGAAATCATGTAGGCTTGCAACTTTCTAGTGGATCTATAGTCTTTGAAGATGGTATCGACCTAGAGTGATTACTAAGGAAGCAGGAAGGTTGGACCTAAACTTGAAGTATTCAAAAGGGAAGGAGCCACTAGGGGACTTATCCTAAATAATAAATATACTCGACCTAGTCAGTGCAAGAAGGCTAATCTAAGAAGAAAGTGTAGCAGACTCACATCCTCTAAAATGAAGCAAACATGAGGTAGCTTATCGGCCATGTAGTAAGGCCTACCAAACTAATAAGACACTCGTCAGTGTGGAGTGGCCAAGTAAGAAAGGAAAGTGTAGCAGACTTACATCCTCAAAAGTAAGAACACCACTGGGGTGACACACTAGTAGGGTAGCACATTAACCTGACCTAGAGCAGCTATTGAGTGAGTATCGATGGGGGCATTATCTCAACTTCAGTAGCCGAGATAAAAAAATATGTGTTTGTTTTATATCTTTGTGTGTAGTTTTTGTTTGTGTTGTGTTGATGAAGGATAAAACATCACTCAGGTTCCTTATAACTACCTTAAACATATCATGGCAGATTCGCAAATAAGAATACTTTTAATATGGAGGAGATTGAATTCAAAATAAAATTTTCATTGATGATAATTATTTTCAAACATAATTTATAATTTTTCTTTAAGTAGAGCTTGTTAATTGGAAGCATTGGGTGCTCTCCCTTATGACTAATAAGCTGATAAGATCCTCTTTGGAAGACATTCTCTATGGAAAAAAGGCCTTCCCAAGTGGGTTCAAACTTGCCTCCCATCTTACGACAGGCAACAATTGATCTCCTTAGAACTATTATAAGCTCTCATACTTCAAAACCTCTAGGACAGACCAATTCCTTGTGAAATTGAATCATTTTAGCTTTGTACAACTTGAGGTTTTGGCATGCCCTCAGGCGTCTCTCATCTAAACCTTTGAGCTCTTCTAACCAAAACTTGGTGTTCTATTCTATTTTGATCTTGCTACCCACAGACATCGTTATTGATGGGAGTTGGACTTCCAATGGTTGAACGGCTTCAGACCCATACACTAAGGAGAAAGGAGTAGATTGAGTTAGAGTTCTATATATGGTGCAGTAGGCCCACAAGGCTTCAACTAACTGCTCATTCAACTATTGTTTATTGTTGTCAAGTGTCTTCTTTACTATTTGGATGAGAGTTTCGTTGAAGGCTTTTGCTAAGGCATTTTTCCTAGAGTAGTTGATGGTAGTATATCTCCAATCAATGTTGTGGCTCCAGGAAAAGTTGTTGATCTTAGTGCTCCTGAATGTAGTTCCATTATCAAATATAATTTGTCATGGCACTCCGAACCTATTTGCATTATGGTTCCCAAAAATCTGGAGCACATGCTGAGCTGTGAACTCTCTGAGCAAAATCACATTTGCTCATTTGGAAAAGTATTCAGTAGCAGCTATGATGACCCTTGGAAGAAGGAGAATTAATCATACCCATAATGTCAGTATCCCAACACTTGAATGGCCATGATGCTAATGTAGGATGTAGAATGTTGGGTGGTGGTGTAGACCACATGTATTTGACATTGGTGGAATCGTTATATCCATGCAATCTTTGAGCATCAACTAGTAGTATCCTAGTCTCTTGATCTTGGATTTCATCATTGACGCATTGGATCCACATAATCCTAAGTGTACCTCAGTCATGATCTTATGGGCTTCGTGCTTGTCTAAATAATGTAACCACATATGATCAAAAGATCATCAGAACAAGACACCATCCACAAGAGCATAGGAAAGTGCTCTTTTGCTTCATCTAATGGGCTTGAGACTTCTCTTGAGGTAGTTTTCCTTTATTTAGGTAATCCATGAATGGTTGCCTCCAATCTAACTCCTCGTCCTTCTTGGCAATGGAAACCTCCCCTTCAAAAGAGTACTTTTTGATGAGTTCAATATCAATAATGGATAAGACTTATCTATTTTGGATCTTTATTGATATGGACTCATCCTCTAGACATGCCAACTCCTTGGCAAGCTTGGCTAAAGCATTCACTACAATATTCTCTCTTCGATGAATCTTATAAATGGTAACCTTTGAGATTTGAGCCAATAACTCAATGGTGTACTTGTGATAGTGATGGAGCTTGGGATTTATAACCTTATAGGACCCAGTGATTTGGTTGATAGCTAACTAAGAATCCTCAAAGTTGTTGATGTTAAAGATGCTTAGAGTAATGGCTAACTCTAGATCAACAATCAGAGTCTCATATTCAGCTTTGTTGTTGGTGCAAGGATTGGATAGATGATATGAGAATCTCATCACATCATAGTTAAGAGAACTATTCCTACCCCCACCTTTCTTGGAATAGTAGATTATGGTTTTTCTCCTCTTTGAGAGGAAGCCGCACCATCAAAGTACATCTCTCAGTGGTGAATACTAGTATCCCCTAAGTTCATGATGTTTCTATTAGGGAGATCATTACTAAGCAAGGAGTCAGCAGGAAGTGGGTGTGTTGCTAAGAAATCTACTAGCACTTATCCTTTCACTGCACAGAGGGGTATGAAGGTAATGTCAAACTATTAGAGGATCATGGACCATCGTGCCAACCATCCAGATAGAATCAGATGTGTCATGAGATATTATAGTGGATCGATCTTAGAGATTAAGTTCACCTTATGAGGAAGCATGTAGTGGTGTAGCTTTTGGGATGCAAAGATTAAAGTTAGGCAATGCATCTCAATGGATGGATAATTATCCTCAATAAGGATTACATGATGGATGAGGTAGTAGAGTGCTTCTTTCTTCCCTTCATCATCGGCTTAGGCCAATAAAGCACCAAGGAGTCATCTAACAGCCTGTAAAGTGAGTGGCTTGCACGGGATAGGGGCTACTAGAACTGATAATGTAATTAAGTAATTCTTGATGTCTTCAAAGGCATGCTCACACTTGTCATCCCACTTGAACTTGGCATCCTTTTTGACAAGAGCTGAAAATGGCTAACATCTTCTCGATAAGTTGGATACAAAGCATCTTAGATAGTCCAACCACCCTTAGAATGATCTGAGTTGAGTTACACTTTTAGGGGATGGCATTTCTAATATCACCTTGATCTTCTCTAGATTGATTTTAAATCCCTGGTGTTGAACAATAAACCCAATGAATTTCTCTAAAGTTACTTTGAATGCACACTTTAGGGGGTTCATTTTGAGGTTAAATTGTCTTAACTATTCAAAAATTACTCTCAAGTCAAAGGATGGTCTTCCTTTTCTCTACTTTTGACCATGAGATCATAGCACTCGATGTTGAATGAGTTCATTGAAGATTGAGTCATAGCCCACTAGCATGTAGCACCGACATTTTTAAGGCTAAAAGGCATGACCTTATAGCAATAGATTTCAATCGGGGCTTCTAAAAGTAGTGTTTCTTTCATCTTCAGGGGCCATCTTTATTTGGTTATATCCAAATGAGCCATCCATGAAAGAGAAGACTACATGAGATGAGAAAATGTCCACCATCATCTCTGGGATTGGTAGTGGAAATTCATCTTTCGAACATGCCTTATTTAAATCCCTAAAATCAAAGCATATGTGAATTTGACCATTCTTTTTCTTAATTGGGACAACGCTGGCAAATAAGATAGGGTATTTTTCTTCCTAAATGAAGCCATCATGGATCAATTTCTTGACTTCATAAATGACCTATTATTCTATGTCTAATTGTATGCATCTAGGAGCTTGCTTGATAAGGTTAGAAGGAGGCTCTATTGCTAGTTTATGGAATACTACGTCAGGATCCAATTCAAGCATCTCTTCATAATGTAAAGCAGTCCTTAAACTCAGTCAATAGCATAACTAAGTCATTAGTTTCAATTTCATTTAACAAAGAACTGATGTATGTCAGGCATGGATCTTCTTCAGTTCCTAAGTTGATTTCTTTGAGTTCATCGATGGTTGACTTGATCTCTTCTTTGAACTCTAGCGGTGCATCTTTGACTTCAAAACTATCTAGATCATCTGAAGTTTCTAAGCATAGCTCCTCATATGAGTTAATGTGATTTGAAAAGAAATTATTAGATTCTAAATGATTGGTGATGACTAAGCAGCAATCATCATCTTCGACTAGACCCACTATATTGAATCCTAGTCCCAATCTTGATGGAGAGCTTTTGCATTTGTTCTTCCATATTCTTTCGAAGTAGTTTGACCTATGCTTTCACAAAGTATGTGGGATTAACCATATCTTTTCTAAATTATGAACACAAGGAAAGTACCAATCAAAAGGTAATTCTATTAAATCTTTATATGAATCATCCTCAAGTTCTACGTCAACTTCTTGACTTGAGGATGATGCTCCCAGAAAGAACCTCTGAGTCTTCATAGTTATGGATGATTTAGGGGCTTCCTTAAAATCTAAACTTTTGAGAGGAAAGTGGGGTTAGAGCTAAGGTTCTCAACCGATGCCTAACTATTTCACATATAGACTTGGATACACTTATGCTTTTTCTTTGCTCGGTCTTCATCATTCTAGCTCAAGTATCATCTCCAAGAGAATCTATTATTGAGAAGAGCTGGCTAGTGTGCTAACCATATAAGACTCATCCTTTAAACTAAATTTTAAGTTTATATTGATAGCAGGTGTACTCCTTGTAATTGGAAAATATCCTCTATTAGCTGGCCAATAAAGAGGTTTTCTACCCACAGGGCGCCTGAGGGCCTCTTCCTCTTAGTGGAGGTCAGTCATCCTACCCATATGTTTAAGTGGAGTAATGAACTATGGGTGGAATTTAATGTTAGGCTCATTTCCTCCACCAAGTCTATTTCTGCTCCCTTTTATTTTTGTTTTCATTTTCTCTTTTCTTTTCTTTTTCTTTTTATCTTTCCATCTCTCTTTCTTTTTCTTTTAAATTTATTTTGAAACTTTCATGAAGTTTGTGAGAATAGACTTGTCGATTTTGAGGGAGGTAGTAGGTCGCATCTACAAATATGCCGACCTTATGAACTATACATGGTTTGAGATCTCTTTTGACACAATAGACGATCCCACCTCTCACGAACTTCATACACTAATGTAAAGAGGATGAAACTATGTTGTTCTCATGTATCCATGGTCTCCTAAGAAAAGTGTTGAAAGATGTATCCAAGTTTAAAATGTGAAACTGGTCAGCCATCAATCATCTAGGGCAACATAGAGCCTAAGGCCGCTGACCTCACTTTTGGAGTGGATTCAATCATCCCATCTTAGAGTTAGGAGTCTTAGACACTAAGACTTTCCTAGTCATAAGCATCTAACAATTAGAAAACACTTAACCTAAGCCTAAAATACTTAGAAGGTTAACCATAGGATAAGTTATGCCTTAGGATTAGGATAATCCACCTACCCGCAACCAAAAATCCAATTCTATCAAACCAAACCTCAAGTTCAATTCAAACATCAAATTCATATCCAAATCTAAGCCAAAATTCCAAAATAAAATGATTAAAGCCCATGATCAAAACCAAACTTGAAACCCTTCCTAAGCCACATGACATATCCCATGGACATAGTAAAAATTTAATCCAAATCAATCCAAAATCAATTGATTTTCTATAATCAATTTATATCTTCAATCATCTTCCTAAATATAAATCAAATCTACATTCAAATGATCAAAAATAAATCAAACTAAATCAAATTAAATCAAAACCCTTCCTAAGTCGTATGACCTTATCCCATGGACATAGCCAAATCTTAATCCAAATCACTTCAAACTCAATTGATTTTCTCAAATCAATCATATTTTCAATCATATTCAAAAATTTAAATGAAATATACATTTAAATCATCAAAACTAAATCAAACCAAATCAAAATCCAAACCTAAGCCACATGACCCAACTCCATGGACTTAGCCAAATTCCTTCATTCCAAAACCCAAATTCAATTGATTTTCTCATGAATCAATCATACCTTCAATCATATTCACAAATATAAATGAAATCTACAATCATCAAGCCAAACCAAAATCAACCCAAGTCAAACCTCAACTTAACCTTTTGGCTTGAAATGTTCATGAACCAAAACCCATTTGAACCCAACCAATTGCAATTGAGTTTATATATCAATCCCAAATCCATATATAAACTCAACTAAATCAAACTCAACCCAAAATCAAGCCAACTAAACCCAATTGGTCCACTTGACCCAAAGTGGCCAATTTGACCTATTTGAGCTAAGTTCTAATCCTACCCAAATTGAATTTAACCAAGCCCATCAAAACCTCCCATCATGATTGTTGATCACCCTAGTTGATCAATTATCACAATTTCAAACCAAGTCAACTTGGTCATTTTACCAAGTCAACCCCTAACCCATATGAACCCAAACTAGCTAAATTGCAACCTAAGCCAAATCCTTTGAAACCAATGATTCATACCAAATCAAAATCAATATTTGAATATGACTTGACCTTCAATTGAGTCAAACCAAACCCAATTGGCCCTCTTGACCCAAGTTGACCCAAATTGATCTAAAAGATTAAATTGGGTCAAATCAAGATATAAACCAAATTGATTGCAACCAATGGCTCAAGTTCATTCCAAATTGATTATTGAACTTGACCAAAGCCATGATTGGACCCAATTGAAACCAATTGACTTTAGCCCAAATTGACCTAAAGGTTAAAGTTAGCCTAAATCAAAAACCAAATCCAAATTAATTGAAACCAAAGCCTACAATCATCTTCAATTGGTCAACTAAACCCAAACCAACACCCAACCCAAGCTAATTTGGCCAATTTAGTCAAATTGGTCAACTTAACCCATTTGACCCAAATGAATTCTAATGAGCTAAAATTAAATATAAGCCATACTAAACTAAACCAATTGAACCAAAACATTCCAAATGATCATATGAACTTGACTTAACCCTTGGTTTGACCCAATTTGACCAATTGGCCAATTGACCAACCTAACCCAATTTGACCTAAATGAGTCAAATTAAGCCAAACCTAACCAAATCAACTCCAATTGACTTGAAATTTGGGCTAACCCACTTTTGGCTCATTTCAAATCTTCCCAAATCAAATCCAATGATAAATGATCATTCTACCCTTAGGTCAAGGGCACCACATGAGAGAAATCACCTATGTAAGTCATCATTTCAAATCCTTGGACGCATGGTACTCTCCTAATCATCCTCCTAGGCACCTGGGACACTGGCCAACCTGACCCAAGGGGTGGTTGCGTCAGCCATGACCCATGGGAGGTAAAATCACCTCACCCCTGATTGGAGCATTTGAAACCCATAGGACACCCATGATTCCTCTACCTCCGCACCTTCAACCAACCAAGCCAACTCACCTCCTCCTACCCACTTGACTTATGAGATGGCTGATGGCCACTAAAAGCCAAACCTAATCCCACCATCTGATCAAGATGAGTGGGGGTATACACCCCCTCATTTCTACTCAAACACACACAAAAATCATTCCTCATAACCCAAACTACTCAAGATGAACTATTAGAGCCATTCCCTAAGCTCCCAAGCTCATTCCTCGATCAAAAAATGCCATTCTCATCCATCCCAAAATAGGACACTCCCATTTCCAACCTAACTTTGTCATTTCTTCATCAAACTCAAATTAACTTTGTATGTATCTTCCCTAGGCCTTGTCAACCAAGAACAAATTATCTTCTAACCATCATGAGCATCAGAGGTAGGACTTTGATGAAAGTCGAGCTCTAAATAATCAGTTCATGACCTTTTAAGTGAACATCGAGGAATTGATCTAATTGCTAGTCAACTGAGCTTCATCTCCACTATTTGAAGCTTCCTCAATTATTTGAGCCAACGGTCTTGAGCTCCGATGAGGTTTGCTTCCAAAACTGATCCTTAGGAAAACATGGGTTGATCTTCGATGTGATGAAAGTGTGGGATCCTTTTGGAGTTGATCCGAAGCTAAAACTTGATCATGTGAGCAATGGTGATGACTCCATTCTCCCACACTCATGTGACATTAGATCACATTGTCTATTCCGCATCAATGGACGCTATGATTAGATGCTAGATTGATCCGATCTAATCCTATTAAGCTTATGGATTAATTGTATATCCGATCTTAGATCGATGACACAAAGAAAGCATCCACCCGCCATGCAGTCGATAAGTGGATAAGTAAGTAGCCAATCTTGCCAATGAAAGTGTGTGCATGGCATATGCTAATAGATTTTAATTAGGTTTAATTAATCTTTTCTAATGGATAAAACTTCTAAAAAATTATAGGAAAATCAAAATTATAAATAAATACTCATTTTAAAGGTATTTTGAGGAAAATTAATTAAAATAATCTTAATTAATTTTGAATAGTAATTAAGGTTTAATTTAAATTTTATTAGCTTAATTACTTAAGCAATTAATCCCAAATTTTGTGGGAAAATTTATTGGGATGACCTCCCCCATGATTTTCTTGGATTTATTGCTCACTTAGAAAATTGACTAATTAAACCTTAACTCTTTTAATTAATAATTAATTATGAATAGTAACAAATTGTTAATTAAGTTTATTAATCATTGTTCAGAAGAAGAAGGAAGGTTCCTCCCCTTTTTAAAATGATTAAGATTTAACTAATTAATTAAAATCACTTAATTAATCATCACCTTAATTAATTAAATCATAGATCTTTTTATTTATGTTAATGTTTTTAATATTATGAGTCCATGGGAAAACCATAAAGTAAAATTAATCTAAATTAATTATTGGCCATTTTTTTTTTTTTTTTTTTTTTCTTGCATATCATTTTGGCTCATAATTATTTAGTTAATTACTTTAAGGTGACATAGGTAAGGTAATTAATTCATCTAATTAACGGTTCAACTTAATTAACTCATAAAATAAACTTAATTACATTTCCTTAAATTAAATCAAATCACTAATGTGGAATGGGTTTAAAATAGAAAAGTGATGATTTCACTTCTCCTCTTTAAATCAAATCAAATAAAAACTTAATTAATAAAGAAGCTTTTTTACTTTAAATAATCTTATTTGATTTGATTGTCCTTAAGAACTAGTTTGGATGAATGAATCACATGCTTATATTTGATTGTCCTCTTTCTAATCAAGTTAAATTTGGTATGTCATTTGAATTCATGCATCCATCTTTTAAAATCAAGTAAAATAAAATAGATTTCCTTTATGTAAGCTTGCATGTGTTGATTTAATTTAATATATGCATGTCTATTATCACTATTAAATCCAAATATATTTTTCAAAAGCTTATTAATGAATAATAACATGTGTTATGCTAGTTATAAATACATAAGAAAAGCTTGTGCTTATAGCTTAAGTGTATGAATGTGAGTTCTTTTCCTCTATTCAATTATTGATTTATATAAGATCAAATTGTAATGGGTATATAGTCTAGACATCCTGGGAACACGAGGCTTTAGCTAGCCCAAAGGAGGCCATTTGATTACCTCACTTCTATGGTTTAACAACAGCATGTACCCAATTAATTTCATTCTTATATATTTCAATATTAGAATTTGGATAGAGCTTTAATTCATATATATAAATGATTCAATAAAAAAATATTCAATCTTTGTATGATTTTCTTTCCCTCATTTATGTATACATCCATGTGTGTCCAAGAAAAGCAAGTATATAGTCTAAATCTGAATACAAGACTTTAGTTAGCCAAGGAGGTCATTTGATTACCTCACTTCGGGTTTAATAAATGACACATACTTGCCTACATCTTCATACATGTATATATATATATATATATATATATATATATATATATATATATATATATATATATATATATATATATATATATATATATATGATTACAAAATCCCATTTTACATTAAAATTGCATGCATTCATAATTAACAAGTGGTTGAATTAATTAGCCATATGATTTGGAGCTTACTTCTATGTTCATGTATACAATTTACATATGTTTGAATGCAAATGGGTATATAGTATGGACATCTCGATTATGATGCTTTAGCTAGCTCCAAGGAGGTTATTTGATTACCTCACTTCCCTGGTTTAACAATGGCACATGCCTATTTAATTTTATTCTTATATATTTTTTTGCATATGAATTTGGATAAACTTTTAAATTAATATATTTAAATAATTCAATCAAATAAAATATAAATTCTAAACATACACATACATTCATCATTTAAGTGTGCTAAAATATGTTGCATGTATAGATACACTTAGGATTAAATCGTATGCATGTTACATGGGATGGAAAGGAATGATTTAATATATGTCATGTGGTAGTAATTCAATTAAATTAATCTTAAAATGCCTTTCATTTTGAATAGGATTATTTAAAGTGAACCTAAACTTTGGATTAATTAATTCATTTAATAAGACATTTACTAAAGAGAACAAAATCAAATCAATATACTTTAGAAAGTGACTTAAGGTATGGATGAAAGAGGATAATCCTTTTTTTCTCTCTTTATAACACTTAGTTGATAAGTGTAATCAAATTAAACAAAAAGAAACACAAATTAAAATTCTCAAATCAATTAAACTACTTCAAGTGAAATCAACCTTTCATGTTGAATTGAATCCTTCTAGACTTAGAAAATACAACATTAATGCCTAACAAGGCTTAGCACATAAGCCTTACACACATTAGAATTAAGTCACCACTTTAGCTCTATGTGGATGTTGTGATGTATATTTTGTTTTATGATGTATTATTTTAGATTGATGTTAGGGTGTTTGTGTAGATGATGATGTCAATATTAGCCTAATCATATTTTCTACAAGGGATTATGCTTAAAGGATGCTTAAAAATAAATGTGAATTCTCTTTTTGCAAGTTGCTTAAAGCCTTAAGCATAATCCAAGTTAGAACAGGTGGGCTTAGTTACCTATGTATAGAGTGCTAAGTCCAAATTATAAATACAACTGCTTGGGATTATATGTATATTTAGCTAACCTCTATTTTGTATGTCTAGTTAGATTTACTTTTCCGACAGTAATGTAATTTTTGCAATAGGAATTAGGATTAGAGCTATGAGGGATTAGGATGAGCAAAGGTCCGGGTTTTTGATGCCATGTGATGCCGTTGAAGCAAGCACCATCCAAATTAAAGAAAGAACCAAATCAAAGATGGAGATATGAAGAAAGAAGACCCCCATAGGATTTATTACAATTATAATTATTCTTTCATATTCTAGGTTGTATAAGGGTAGAGTTTGGCTACCCATTTTTTCTCCCTTCGGGTTGTACGGTGGTACCCAATCGCACCGATCTTTTATTCTTTTATAATAGTTTATATAATTGTTTGATATTTTGTTTACATTGTGCATTAGGATGCATGCTTTTCATAGTTTTTGAAATGATTGATGCTTTAATGTGTGGCTTGGATACGATTAAGCTCTTAGGATAAAAATAACTTTTCTACCCAACTAATCTCTCATAACTAAATTTTAAACAACTCATAACCTCATCATAAAGTCTAAGACATAAATATGATAAAAAAAAGAATTAGCAACCCTTAGTTGTATGGTTGTATGTTTCACATCATGCATGCATATTCTTTCTCTTGAACATGAAGAATCTCCATCTTGCACGATAAAGGAATGCTTGACCTATGAGGGCATCCCTTATGGTGGAGAACACCTTCTAACCGATTTGATCCATAACCTATTTTATCATGCATTTAAGCATAAGAAATCCTAAAGCCTCTCAAAAAATGATGTGTCTAAAATGAAATAAAATTTGAAAAGATTTTGCATCTATAGATTAATTCATATGCTCATACCACTCATGCTCTAGTCTCTAGGAGTATGTTTTAGGACTTTAGTCTCTTTCTAATTAAATAACTACCTAGCTATCTTGCAATTCATAAGACTAGACTACATGGTTTTAAAAATGCAGAGGAGTTATCACAACCACTCGTGCTTATAAGTCCTAGAAGTTAGACAATTTATTCTCTGTGGAGGTAAACCCTTATGTCCACCTCCACTTAGATTTAGGTCATGCTTTAGCTCATACTAAAGCTCCCTAGATTTAGGATCCAAGGTAGCTATTTCCTTTGGCTATGAGCATAAATCCTCACCTCTAGGCATTCCCACAACCTTATGTTGGTGGATTATAAGCACTAGTAATCTAATTAAATTTCAACTCAAAACATATAAATCTCTTCAAGTTCAAAATTATAAAGCCCAACCATAGATAAATTGGAATGCTCACTAGGCTTTCTAGTATCATGAGCATTTCTTACTTATTTCATTTGGATTCCAAAAATAAGTCTTCTCCTTGAACTTTCCCAATTGATTTTCCAAATACAACCAATCCTTTGATAGTCTAACCATGAAATATTTGGAGCTGATAATTATCTACTTTAATAGATAGTATTTTTAAGAAATTTCATGCCTTAGGAGTCTTTATTACGTGATTACATTTACTATAGGGTGATGCCTCTATCTTTCGAAATAGTATGTCATACCTCAATGTTATACCAAGCACATCAAAAGTACCTCCCTACATCCAAAAATAAACACCACAAGGCCCTCTCGTCTTATTTATTGAATCCTCTCAACATCATCCTTTCTTTTTGGAGTTTGGAGATGTCGATCCTCTAGTAGGCAAGGGTTATTGACACATAATACTGAGTGATACACTTGGGTCAACCACAACTCTGGATAGCCTGTATCTGCCAACATCCACTATAATGTAAAGAGGCTGTTTCTGTGGTCCTATGAGTAAGTCTTCACATGAATGTAACTTAAGATGTCCTTCAAGTGGCATGCATGCCTCCTCTTTAGTAGTTGTCACCGAAAGCATGTATCTAGACTGCAAGGCCTTACTAAGAGAGATTCCTCATCTCTTTGAATAAGACAAGGCATGTATATGCTTAACTGGAAACTTTCTAAGGTGAGCTAGGACATTATGATCAACTCTAGCTTGGTCCTCCACAAGCATATCCATGGGAGCATCCTATGGAGGGGCTATCCTCACAAAACTAATGACTTTCCTACCCTTATCCTGAGGCACTACCTTAGGAGGTAGAACTTTGCCATTGCTGGGTTGACTTCATTGACTTCTAGGAATGATGAGTTTATGGAAAGTTTACTTTCTTATTGGGCATACCTACAGCTTCTCCAATGGGATCCTCAGAGTTAGTTGTCTCCAATTCAATCTCAAGAGGTGAACCTGATTGATTCAGAGAAGGATTGTCCCACTCTGAATCAGAAAGGAAAGGATCAAAAATACTAGAGCTAGAGCTATTATTTTTATTTAGACTCAGAGAGATTTCAATTGGAATAAAATCAAATGCATCAAAAGTAGAAAATATATTAGCAGAATCAACTTTCATCATTAATTTTATTTAGGTGGAGGTACATGATAGAAATCAAGTAATATAAGATGAGTAAGAGATTTAGTGCCCTTATCCTCAGATACAAGCTCTAGATAGAGAGGAGCTAGCGAAGAGGTGGTAGCTATAGCGTGGAGGAATACTAGACTGGGTGGTGGCTATGCTTACACTATCCAGGGCAAGTATGGTGAGGCTTCTTCTTCTTTGGGCTATCACCTTCCCTGAGTTATCCTTTGCAACTGGAAAACCTTCCTTGGTGTTGGAGGTTTGAGCTACTTCAGGAACCTACAAGGAAAGCTTCTTGATCTTAGAAATGATCTTCTTAGAAGTTTGGAATAGGAGATATACTTCTTTGGTCTTAAGAAGATCACAAGTATCCTCAAGGATTGCTCTAATAGAACTGAATGGTTGTTCTTATAAGTATTCCTTAGGGATAACTATGGCTCTCAACTTGTAGTTGTGCTCCAGCTAGTCCTTAAAAGTAATACAATCCTCTAAGACATGGCCTAACATGTAGTGGTTGGGGCATTAGCTAGGATCATTGCACTTGCCCTGTTCCTCCGGCCTCTTAGGCTCTGGTAACTGAAAGTCAGTTTCTTTAAGAGATTCTTAAAGAATTTCCTAACTACCTCCCTCTTGAATGAATATGGCTTATTCAATCTATCGACAAGAGTAGGTGGAAAGTAGCAACCTAGCGATGGATATGAATACCACTGCTGGGTAGGCTGCTGAGGTGGTGGAAATGGCCATTATGGTGGCTACGGTGGCCAGTATGATGGCCGAGGTGGTGGAAGAGGAAGTGGCAAAGGAGGTTGTTGAGCTCATAGTCTCTTATATTGAACTCTAGCTGGCTTCCCTCTGTCCACTGACACAATTATCCCTGGCTTCTTCTCAAACACCTTCTGCGGCTTGGGCCTAGATGATTGGTCAGGAAATGCAACTGTTTAGCTTCCTAGTGTTGGCTAGCCACCTTGTTGATTAATTTCTCAAATGTCTTGTTGGTAAAGCCCTTAATAATGAAGGCGACTAGGCCATGGATATTGTTGAGAAGCTATGGTTATAGCTGTGGTTTGCATTTCTTGCTCAGAATGCACCACATGAGGATGTAATCAACAAAGGACTCGTTGAGTTTCTATTTCTCCATAATGAGGTCCCCTACAATGACCCTCTACTGAGCTCCAACAAACCTTTTGATGAAGAGGTGCTCCAACTTAGCAAAAGTATTCACCAAACCATTGGAAGTTTGGCATACCAATCAAATGCAACACCTGACAAACTGCTAATGAAAAGGCGGAAGAGGAGTCTGCTACTGTCACCGGTGTCATAGGAGCCGACTCTAAAGTGTGCAATGTGTTATCGTGGGCTCCCACTGCCATCAAAGATCTTGAACGATGGTGGCACAAAATCCTAAATAAAATAAAAACTAAATAAAAACCTAAACCTAAAAATAACACCTAAAAATAAATAAAAAATAAAATCTAAACCCTAAACTAAAAAAACCTAAACCTAAAATAAACAAAATAAAGTAAACATAAAGCTAAACTAAAATAAACTAAACTAAAATAAATAAAACCAAAACCTAAAATAAACAAAATAAAGTAAACATAAAGCTAAAATAAAATAAACTAAACTAAAATAAATAAAACCAAAACCTAAACCTAAAATAAATAAAACCTAAATCTAAACTTAAAATACTAAACCTAAATAAACTAAATGATAAAAAACCTAAAATAAAATAAAACCTAAACATATACCTAAAATAAAAAAAACCTAAACCTAAAATAAAATAAAAAATAATTAAACTAAAAGACATTATAAAATAAACCAAAATAAACTAAACTAAAATAAATAAACTAAACTAAATAAAAAATAAAATAAATATAAATAAAATAAAATAAAATAAATAAATAAATTATATAAACTACCTTTTGCTTTTTTTTTTTTTTAAAAATCCTAAACCCTAAACCTACTATAAACCACTGACCCTACCATGAGCCTACACTAAATCTAAGGCTGAGCCACAAAACCCTAAACCCTGGGCCACCACCTGGGCCCTGACACACACTGACCCACTGACCACACTTTGTACCCTGATCCACAAACCAGCCAGGCCACTACCACACTCTAAACTAAAACTGACTAAACATAAACCTACAATAAAATAAAACCTTCATAAATAAAATATAAAATAAAATAAAACCTAAACCTAATAAAAATAAAAAATAAATAAATAAAACATAAATAAATAAAATAAACCTAAGAATGAAAACTTAAATAAAATTAAACATAAAATAAAATAAAATAAACCTAAAATAAAATAAAACTAAAAAATTAAACCTAAAATAAAACCTGGAATAAAAAATAAAACCAAACCTACTAAAACTAAACCTAAAATAAAATAAAATAAACAAAATAAACTAAACTAAAATAAAATAAACTAAATTAAAATAAATAAACTTAAACCTAAACCTATATAAATAAACTAACCCTTAAATAAAATAAAATAAACTAAAATAAACCTAAATCTAAACTAAAATAAAACCTAAAATAAAACCTAAACTAAACCCTAAAACCTAAACCACAAAAGGAACCTAAACCTAAAAAATAAACTAAAATAAAATAAATAAACATAAAATTAAAATAAAATAAAATCAAAACATAAATTAAAACCTAAACCTAACAAAATAAAATAAAATAATAAAACTAAACTAAAATAAAATAAATAAAAAACATAAACTAAACTAAAAAAAATCTTAAATAAAATAAAATCTAAAATAAAACAAAATAAACCTAAAAATAAAATTTAAAGCTAAACCTAAAAATAAACCTAAAATAAATAAAAATAAAACCTAAACCCACTAAAATTAAACCTAAAATTATAAACTAAACAAAACTAGATAAACTAAACTAAATAAATAAATATAAACTAAACCTAAAATTAACTAAACCTAAACCTAAAATCAAATAAAATAAAATAAAAAATAAAAAATAAAATCTAAACTAAATAGTAATACTAAATAAAATCTAAAATAAAACCTCGACTAAAAAAATAAAATAAAACCTAAACTTAAACTTAAAATATAAAACCTAAACCTAAAATAAAATAAAAAATAGAACTAAAATAAACTTAAAACTAAATCTAAATCTAAAAATAAACTAAAATAAATAAACTAAGATAAAATAAACTAAAATAAAATAAAATAAAATAAACTAAATAATAAGAAAAAAAAATTAACCAAAATAAATAAATTAAAAACCTAAACCTATGAAATTAAAAAATTAAAATAAAAAATTTAAAAATAAATAAATAAACCCTAAAAGACCATACCCTAACCCCAAATAAATCCTAACTATAAAACCCAAACCCAATCACAGATCTACACATAACCAACTAGGCCACAAAACTCTAAACCCTACCTACCCTAAACCCTACCTAAAAAACTGACTAAATAAATCTAAAGTAGTAAATAAAACCACCTAAATAAAATAATAATAAAATAAAATCAAAATCAATTAAATCTAAACCTAAATTAACCCATGACAAATATAATAAAATAAAAATAAAATAAACTAATATAATAAATAAATAAACTAAAAAATAAAATAAACCTAAAAAAAACCTAAATAAAATAAAACTAATAAAATAAAATAAAATAAACCTAAATTAAAATAAAATAAAATAAATAAAACCTACCTAAAAATAAACCTAAAATAAATTAAAATAAAACATAAAACTAAAAAAAACCTAAACTTAAAATAATCAAAATAAAATAAACCTTAACCTAAACTAAAATAAACTATACTAAAATAAATAAAACTTAAAGCTAAACCATGAACTAAATAAAATAAAATAAACTAAAAATAATTACAAAATAAAATAAAACCTAAAAGTAAACCTAAAAAAATACCAAATATCTTAACCTAAAAAATAAAATGAAAGCGTAACTTAAACAAAATAAAATAAAACCAAAACCTATAAAATAAAATAAAATAAAATAAAACTAAATTAAAATTAAACAACTAAACTAAAACAAAATAACTAAAATAAAATAAATAAATGTCCTAAATTAAATAAAATAAACTAAATAAACCTAAACTGCTGGTTTGGATTTTTTTTTAAATCCTCGACCCTGATTACCCTCGGCCCTAAAGCCTAAACCCTAAACCCTAAACCTACCACTGAGCCACAACCTGAGCCTACATTCCACAAACCTAGGCCAACCCTCAAGACCATGATCCCAGGCTGATCCCAAGCCCTGGGACCACAGGCTCAAACCATGACTCAGGCTATCCTGAGCCTTGGGCCACTGAGGCCACTGACAGGCCCACTTGACCCAAAGCCCTGGCCACAGGCCTGAAATGCTAGATCTAAGGCATGACTGGGCCCTGGGCCCTGACACCCTGCACTGGGCCCTAGGCCCTAAACCCACCCCAGACCCTAGATCCTAAAATCACTTGATAAATACAAAGATAAATAAACCTAAACCTAAAAATAATATCTAAAACCTAAAATAATAAATAAAGATAAAAAAATAAACTAAGATAAGATAAGATCTATACTAAATAAAATAAAGATAAACCTTAATAAAATAAAACTACATAAAATAAAATAAAAACTAAATCCTAAAAACAAACCTAATAATAAAACTTAAAAAAATAAATACAAAATAAAACCAACCTAAAATGTAAAAAAAATAAACCTAAAAACAAAAATAAAATAAATAAAATAAAATAAACTTAATAAACTAACATAAACTAAACTAAAATAAAACCTAAATACAAATAAACTAAACCTAAATCTAAAACCTAAAGTAAAATAAAATAAACTAAAAATAAACCTAAACCTAAACTAAAAATAAAAATAAACCTAAAACATAAAACTAAAACCTAAAATATGAACCTAAAAAAAAAAAATAAAAGCTAAACCTAAATAAATTAAAAATAATACTCAATTAAAAATAAACCTAAAACTAAAAATAAACTAAATTAAATAAAATTAGAAAATAAACCTAAAATAAAAAAAAATTAAATAAAATAATTTAAATAAACCTAAACCCATCGGTTTACTTATTTTAAAAATAAAATCCTAAACCCTAAATCCTAAACCCTAAAACTAACACTAAACCCTAAACCCTAAACCTTAAATCCTAAACTTACAACCCTAAATCCTAAACCCTAAAAAACCATACACCTTAAACCCTAAGCTCTAAACCCTAAACCCTAAACCCTAAACCCTAAACCCCAAGCCCTAAACCTAAACCTAAAGTAACTAAATAAATTAAAAAATTAACCTAAACCCTAAAACCTAATAAGCCTAAGCCTAAACCGAAGCCTAAACCCTAAAAATGGGCATAACATTGACATTAAGAACATCACTGTCAACCAAGCTCAGTTTAGATCTGGCAGTGGAGACAAAGGTGTAGGCGGTTATCGTGGTGGTGGGGATCACGGAGGTCTTGGTGAATATGGAGGTGGTGGGTAGTGGTGGTTATGGAGGTGGGAGGATGGAGGTTACAACCCGATGGTGATGGAGGAGATATTGAGGATGTAATGGTGGATCCCACTCGAGATGCCGTGGTTATGATGGGAAGCGGAGAAACTAATGAATGGCCGTCGATTTGCTACTTATGTCTTTTTTAGAAGAGCGGTTCATTATCTAGGGTTTTTAATTTGCTCTATGCATTTTCATTTTTTAGTTATGTCATTGCTTGTGTCTTAAAAAATTTGGTGTGTTACTTGGTTGATGAAATCAAAAAGAAAAAATGTTGAATATAAATTTTTTCTCTGTTAAAAAAAAAAAATCAAAAACCCATTAACCTTAAACTAAAACATGAACCCTATACTTAAAACCAAAATCCTAAACCCTAAACCCTAAAATCAAAACTCCAAACACCAAACCATAAACCCTAAGCCCTAAACCCTAAACCCTAAACCCTAAACCCTAATCCTAAACCTAAGCATAAACATAAACCTAAACTATAAATGAAACCACCTTAAACCTAAACCCAAACCGCTAAACTTAAACTAAATAAAATAAAAAATAAACCTAAACCCTAAAACCTAATAAACCTAAATCCTAAGAATGGGCAAAGCCTTAACGGCAAGAACATCACCTATAATCATGCACAGTCTAGATCAAGCAGTGGAGGCGAAAAAGGAGGTGGAGGTGAAGATTATGGCATTGGTGGTGAGAGATCTGGAGGTGGTGGTGAAAATGGAGATGGTTGTCGGAGCAGTTGTGGTTATGGAGGCGGGAGGAGTGATGGAGGTTACAGCCATGGTGGTGGCAGAGGGAGAGATCGAGGATATAATGGTGGATCCTGCTAGTCTAGAGGTAGGCATTATTTTGATGGGAATTAGAAAAATTGAAGAATGACCGATCATCTGCTGCTACTATATGTCTTCGAGAGATCTAATCTAGGATTTTGATTATATGAGTTCTTTTTTTATCTATGTTATAAACGTGTCTTAGAAAACATGGTGTGTTACTTGGTTGATCAAATCAAAAAAAAAAGAAATGTTGAATGTGAATTTGTTCTCGATTAAAAACCAAAATCTAACCAAATCCTAAAACCTCCACAAACCCTAAAACATTAAAACCTTAAACCCTAAATCCTAAACCCTAAAACCCCAACCCTAAAAAACCCAAACTAAACCACAAACCCTAAACCCTAAAAAACCCTAAACCCAAACAAAGCCTAAACTTTAAACCCTCATAACCCTAAACACTAAACCTAAGCTAGAAACTACCTAAACTAAATAAAATCTAAAATAAAATAAATAAAAACCTAAAATAAAAAATAAAATAAAAAAAAATAAAATAAAAATAAAACCTAAACTCTAAAGCTAAACTTAAAGAAAATAAAAATAAATAATGACAAAACTAAAATAAATAAATAAAACCTAAATTAAAGTAAATAAAAAATAAAAAACCTAAATAAAATAAAACTCTAAACTTAAAAAATAAACCTAAAAATAAATAAAAAATAAAACCTAAACTAACTAAAATATCCAAAACTTAAAATAAAATTAAAATAAATCTAAACCTAAACTAAAATAAAGTGGACTAAAAATAAAACCAAACATAAACCTAAAATAAACAAAACTAAACCTAAACATAAACCCTAAGAAAAAAAAATAATTTGAAACCTAAACTAAAAAATAAAACCTAAACTAAAAACCTAAAACTTAAACCTAAAAATAATAAATAAAACATAAACTTAGAAAATAAATTAAAAATAAAACTAAACTAAAAGATAAACATAAACATAAACCTAAACCTAAAAAATAACCTAAACTAAATTAAATAAACCAAAAATAAATAAGCTAATCTAAATAAAAATAAAAAAACCTAAATAAAAATAAAAAATAAAATAAACTAAAATAAATAAATAAAAGAAAATTAAATAAACTCTAAACCCTAAACCCTAAACTTTAAAACCCTAATTCATAAACCCTAAACCCTCAACCCCAAAACCTAAACTAAATAAAGCCTAATAATAAAATAAATAAACATAAATAGAAATAAAATAATAAAATAAATTAAATTAAAATCTTTAATAAAATATAAACCTAAACTTAAAAAACTTAAAATAAATAAAAACCTAAACTAAATTAAATAATAAAATAGACCTAAGAATAAAACCTAAATAAAAAAAACTAAATGTAAAATAAAATAAAATAAACCTAAAATTAAATAAATAAAAAAAATAAAACTAATCCTAAAAATAAACCTAAAAAAAATAAAAATAAAACATAATAAACTAAAAAAAAACCATAACCTAAAATAAAAATAAAATAAACCTAAACCTATTCCAAAATAAACTATACAAAATTAAATAAAACCTAAACTAAAACCTCAAATAAACTAAACCTACACCTAAATCTAGACAAAATAAATAAAATAAACTAAAATGAACCTAAACCTAAAACTCAAAATAAAACATAAAAAAATAAAGCTAAAATAAAACATGAAACCTAAACCTAAAAAATAAAATAAAACTTAAGCCTAAACCTAAAAAAAAATAAAACCTAAAAAAATAAAATAAAAAATAAAACTAAACTAAAAAAAATAAACCTAAAAAAAAATAAACTAAAATAAAAACCTAATCTAAAATAAATAAATCTGAGATAAATAAGATAAACTAAATAAAAAATTAAGCTAAATAAAAATAAAAATAAGAAAATAAAGTCAAATAGATAAAAATTAAACTAAATAGACCTAAACCTTCCAGTTTACTTGATTTTAAAAAAACTAAACCCTAAATCCAAAACCATAAACCCTAAAATTAACCTTAAACCCTAAACCCTAAGCCATAAACCCTAAAATCCTAAACCCTCAAGCCTAAACCTTAAACCATAAAACCCTAAAACATTAACCCTAAACCCTAAACCCTATACCCTTAACCCTAAATTAACCCTAAACCCTAAATCCTAAACTAACCTTAAACCCTAAGAATGGGAAGAACCTTGACGATGGGAACATCACTGTCAACTAGGCTTAGTCAAGATCTATCGGTGGAGGCGAAGGTGGAGGCGGCAGTTATCACAGTGGTGGTTGGGGATCTGGAGGTGCTTGTGGATATGGAGGTGGGGTCAAAGAAGTGGTGGTTATCTAGGTGGGAGGAGAGATGGAGGTTACAATTGTGGCGGTGGAGAAGGGAGAGATCAGGGATATGATGGCAGATCCCACTACTCGAGAGGCAGAGGTGGTTCTAATGGGAATTAAAGAAACTGAAGAACGACCGATCCTATTTGCAACTTATGGATCTATGTCTTTACAGTATGAATGATTCTACATATCTAAGGTTTTTGATTTTCTCTATGGGTGCTCATTTTTTATCTATGTTGTCCCTTGTGTCTTGGAAAACTTGGGGTGCTACTTGGTTGATGAAATCAAAAAGAAGAAATGTTGAATATGAATTTATTCTCTATTAAAAAAAACCTTAAACCCTAAACTAAAACTTAAACCCTAAACCTAAATCCTAAACCAAACCTAAACACTACACAACTAAAACCTAAACCCACTAAAAAGCTAAAAACTTAAACCTAAACTAAATAAAAACTAAAAATAAAATAAATAAAATAAACCAAAAATAAGATAAAAAAATATAATAAAATAAAAACATAAACTAAAATCTAAACTTAAACCTAAACCTAAAAAGAAAATAAATAAAAAAAATAAAAACTAAACTAAAATAAAATAAATAAAAACTAAAACTAAATTAATAAAATAAAAAACATAAATAAAATAAAATCTAAACCTATAATAAAGATAAAATAAAATAAAAACTAAATAAAAACCTAAACTTAAAAAATAAACCTAAAATAAAACTTGAAAAAATAAAAAATAAAACCTAAACCTAAACTAAAATAAACTAAATTAAAATAAATAAAATCTAAACCTAAACCTAAAATAAACTAAACCTTAACCTAAACCTAAACTAAATAAAGTAAAATAAACTTAAAATAAACCTAAACTAAAACATAAAAATAAATCCTAAATATTAATCTAAAATAAAAACCTAAAACCTAAACCAAGAAAAATATAATAAAAACCTAAACCTAAACCTAATAATAAAAAATAAAACCTAAATCTTAAAAATAAAATAAAAATAAAAATCAAATAACAAACCAAAACTTAAATAAATAAACCAAAAATAAATAAACTAAACTAAATAAAAATAAAAAATAAACCTAAATATAAATAAAAAATAAAATCAAATCAAATACATAAAAATAAACTAAATAAATATAAACCTATCATTTGCTTAAATTAAATAAAAATCATAAACCCTAAACCCTAAAACTAATGCTAAACCATAAACCTTAAACCGACAACCCTAATCCTACAACCCTAAACCCTAAACCCTAAACCTTAAACTTTAAACCCTAAACCATAAACCCTAAACCCTAAACTCTAAACCCTAAAACCCTAAATCTTAAACCCTAAACCCTAAACCCTAAAATGTACAACCCAAAACCTTAATCCCCAAACCCTAAACCCTAAACTAACCCATAACCCTAAACCCTAAACTAACTCTAAACCTTAAGAATGGGTAGAATCTTGATGGCAGGAACATCACCGTCAGCAGCTCAATCTAGATCTAGCAGTGGAGGCAAAGATGGAGGCGGTGGTTATCGCAATGGTGGTGGGGGATGTTGAGGTGCTGGTGGATATGGAGGTGGCGGTCAAAGTAGTGGTAGATTTGGAAGCGGGAGGGGCGACAGAGGTTACAGTCATGGTGGTCACGGAGGGAAAGATCGGGGATATGATGGCGGATCCTACTACTCGAGAGGCGGGGGTGGTTTTGATCAAAACTAGAGAAATTAAAGAATGATCGATTTGATTTACTACTTATGGAACCATGTCATTACATTATAGACGGTTCTACTTACCTAGGGTTTTTCATTTTCTCTATGGGTTCTAATTTTTTATCTATCTCATTCGCCTTAGAAAAAAAGGGTACCTTAAACTCTAAACCCAAAACCATAAACTAAAACTTAAACCTAAAACCTAAAACTTAAACTAAAATAAACCCCTAAAACTAAATCCTAAATCCTAAATCCTAAACCTAAAACCCTAAAACAACATTAAACCTAAACCATAAACCCTAAACCCTAAACCCTAAACCTTAAACCCTAAAAAATAATAATAAAAACTATATAACTAAAGAAAATAAAAAAACTTAAAAAAATAATAAAACTTAAAAAAACTAAAAAAATATAAAAAAACCTAACAAAATTAAAAATTAAAAAACTAAAAAAGAACCTAAAAAACCTAAAAAATTAAAAAGAACTAAAAAAATAAAAATAAAAAATAAAAAATAAATAAAAATAAAAAAATAAAAAAAATAAAATAAAAAAATAAAAACAATAATATATAAAATAATAAATAATAAATAAAAATAAATTAATTAATTAAAAAAAATTAAAAAAATAAAATAAAAACTAAAACCTCCTTCCTGCGGTGCTCTGGTGATTGTGTTTTCCCCTTTTTGGAGTGTTTTCTTCTTACGATTTGGTGATGTTGTGTAGCTCTTGAAGATGGCATTGACAGGTAGCTTATCCTTTTTGGATGCAGGCTAGGGCATCTAATTTCTTAGGTATTCCAGAATCTAATGTCCCTCCTATTGTGGCTACTATTAAATCCTTTTAAGGATGCACTATCTAGTAAGAGCCTTTCCTCTTCTAATTTGGTGAATCTGATTTTGACTTCGTTTCGTGGCACCCTTGCAATCATGTGTTTGGATCTTGATGTTGTGAAGCTTGCAAAGGCTTTGGAATTTACTTTGGTTTGTAAATTTTCTTTGTCCCATCTGAATTTGGACAAAATTCATTTCTTTTTCATAACCTTAAACTCGGGTGCTTTCTCTATTGGTTTGATCAATCCTAGACATGTTTTGATTCAACATACAAATGATTTGGATTACTCAAGGGTTTTATCTCATCGATCTTATTTTGTATTCAATTTCTAATGCAACTTTTAAAGTGGTCTCCCCTTTTTGACATAAAAGAGGAATCACCGATTGTTCTTTTGTGGTTGGCTTTTCTGAATATGAGGATTCACTATGTTACTCAAGTTTTATTCTTGTGGGCTCTTTTTTTAGTCTGCTTCAAATTGATCAGCCACCATTATGAGATCCGTCCTTACATTTGCTTCTCTTGGTTGATAGTTCCAAAAAAAATTATAAGTGATTGGTTCAGTTTGGTTATTTACAAAAGGATAAATTTGAAAACTTTCCAGTTTTTTGTTCACACTTATAAATTCATAGGCATGATAACTCTAAGTGTTTTGTTCTTCACCCACATCTAAAAAATAAAATTCTGAATGATCTTAACTCTACTCTTCCTAATGATAAAGTCAATAAACCTATTGATGTCCCCAAAGCCAACTCAAATGGTAATGTTCTCAATAATGCTACTCCCACCACTCAATCTGATCAGGTTAAAGATATTACTAATGTTGAATCTGATGGTTTGTCAATAAATCCTTCTCTACATAATAAGTTGCCTTTTCAGGATAATTCAAATCTAAAGGAGGCTGAAAAAAAAAAGTTGATTCCCTCATAAATGAATATATTTAGGTTTCCTTGCCTCTTGTAATTGATGAGCATGAGAATTTTAATGATAATTTGAATGAAAATTTTAATAAAGTTAAAAATTTGGAATAAAACTCGATCTAACATTTGTACTCTAATGGTACTACTTCTCCTTCTCTAATCCTAAGATTGACATTCATTCTAATCCCACTTTGCACTTAATCTAAAATTGAAGAAGTGGAAGTTGTGATTAGAAATGTTTATTCTATTCCTATTATTAATACCTCTAATCAATCCCTATGGTGATACTTTGGATAAAATCAAACATTCCAAACTATTTTCAAAAGAAATCTTTCAAATCAAAAATGTTTCCACAAAACTTGACGGTCTACTGATTCCTCTCATAAATAATGGTCTTTTAGCATTGGAGAGGTTGTTTACTTTCTAAACCCTTTATTTTCTTGTTTCCCTTTATTTTATTTAATATTTTCCTTATATTTAAATCTCTTATTTGGAATGTTTGAGTGAATAGAACCCTCATTGTCCATAATCGTGTTAGAAGTCTCTACCGTATTAACAATATATTTTTACTTGTTATTATTAAACCTCTCATACATGCATCTAAGATCAATCATGTTACTAGAATGCTCAGTTTTAATAATTTTTTCTCTAATACTAGTAATAAAATTTGGTGTTTTTTGGAATAATTCCTTAAATGTTTCCATCTTAGATGATCTTCAACAAGTTTTTAATGTTCAAATCACTTTTGGTGATTTTTCTATTTTGGGCTCTTTTGATTATGCTTCCTTTAACAGAGCTGGTAAGAATATTCTTTGGGACTATTTGAGAAGTTTTTCTTTAACTGTTAAAAAACCTTCGCTGGTTTGGGTTGATTTCAACACTATCCTTTATTCCTCTGAAAGAAGGGGTGGTTGCTCTCCCAATATTCATTCTATGGAAGAATTTTCTATTATGATTCTCGATTGCAACCTTATTGACATTGGTTTTACTAGATCTAATTGCACTTGGCACAACTCAAAACTTTGGTAATGCCTTGATAGAATACTTTTTAACTCTCATTGGATTAATCAAAGGCCTCTTACCTCTGTTGAACATTTGAGTAAAACTTTGTCAAATCGTGCTCCTATTTTAATTTTAGTTAAATATAACTTTAAAAGATTATCTTCCTCTTCTTCTTTTAGATTTCAAAATATGTAGATTCAGCACCTCAGTTAGGGGAATGATCAGATTATGGTTTAAGCTTAAAAGGCTTAAACAAAGCCTAGTTTGGTGGAACAAGCATTATTTTAAAATCTCTTTGTAATATCAAAAATATGGAGCTTTTGGTTTATAATCTTGAAAATGTTATTTTTGATTCTTCTATCTTTGAAGGATTTGAATGAAGCCAAAGATAATCTAGTTAACTATCAAAATATGGAAGAAACTTACCGGCAAAAGTTGCTAGCTATTCTTGATGGGGATAGAAAGACGGTATTTTCATGCTTTATTCAATAAGAAGAGAGCTTTAAACTCTATCCAAAAAATTAAAAGTGATAATGATTGGATCACACTAATGAGATTAAAGAATCTATTATTAACCATTTTAGAAATATGCTTAGCAAGATCCACACTTTAGATGCTATTTCTAACTCACATTTGATCACCTTTGTTATTACTAGTGATGACAATCATTTGCTTACTAGGTTTCCTATGGAAGATAAGATTGGTAAAGTTCTTAATAATATGAACATTGACTCTATTGATGGTCCGGAGGGCTATACCACCCAATTTTTCCAGCATTGTTGGCCAGTGATTAAGCATGACTTAATTGATGTTCTTGTTGATTTCTTTACTAGTAATCCTCTTACTAGATTTTTTCTTCTAGCACTTCCATTATCCTTATACCTAAAATTGATAATTCTGATTCTTGGAGTGATTTCAGACCAATTAGTCTTTGCACTTTTTTTCATAAATTGATTGCTAAAATGCTTGCTAATAGACTTAGTCCTTTACTTCAAAAAATTATCTCCCTCAACCAAATTGGCTTTTTTAGAGGTAGATCTATATTTGATAACATTCTTATTGCTCAAGAGCTGATTCATGATTTGGATATTCCTACTAAAGGTGGTAACATCCTTTTTAAATTAGATATTTCTAAAGCCTTTGACAATATCTCCTAGGATTTTCTTTTAAACATCCTTCATTTCTTTGGATTTTCTGATAATTTGATTTACCTAATTAAAAATTGTATTAGCAATGCTTGGTTCTCTATTATTCTTAATGGTGAGGCCTTAGGTTTCTTCCCTTCTTACCATGGGTTGAGACAAGGTGATCCTTTGTCCCTTTCCCTATTTATTATTGTTGTGGAATACCTTTCAAGGAGCTTAAATGATCTTTTCAATAATAATCCTAGCATGTACTTTAGAACTCTTGGTGGTATACCTACCTCTCATCTTAGTTTTGCTAATGATTTCATTATTTTGTGTAATTATTCCATCCATCACATCAAAAACATTAAGAATTTCTTAAATATTTTTGGTAAAGAAAGTGGTCATTCTATTAATGAAGGCATGAGTTGCTCCATTACTTCCTCTAAAATCTCTAGTAAAAAAATCAGTCAAATCTTGAGAATCACTAACTTTAAACACCAAAACTCCCTATTAAATATTTAGGTGCTCCTCTATTCAAATGTCAAAAAAGATCCCATCTTCTTGATGACCTAATTCAAAAAATTGCTAATAAAATTTGGGTTTGGGGATTTCACTTGCTCTCCTTTGGTGGAAGGCTTACTTTGCTTAAGAATACCCTAAATTTGATGCCTTTTTATTTTATTCAAACCATCATCCCTACTAATTCTACCTTAAACAGAAAAGTTCATCTCCTTAATAAATTTCTCTGGGGTTCTAACAATTCTGCTAAAAGGGTGCATTAGATTTCTTGGAATAAATGTTGTGGCACCCTAGTTGAAGGTGGGCTTGGTTGTAAGTCTATTTGTGAAGCTATTACTGCATTCTCTCATAAACTTTGGTGGAATTTTAGGAGCAAAATAATCTATGGGCTAACTTTATGACTGTTAAGTACTGCCAGGATAAGCATCCTCTTATTCGTCCTTATAAAGTTGGTGACTCCCCGATTTCAAAAAATCTTTGCTCCATCAAATGGGAAGTTGAATCCCTAATTTCTTATGGTATAAATTCAAGATCATCTTTTTTTTGGGAAGACAATTGGATTGGAAGTGGTTCTATTGATGATTTATTATCTACTCATTCGACCGTTGTTATTAAAGTGAACTCCTTTTGGATTAATAATAATTGGAATGATAGTAAACTCACTGATTATATTCTTATTTCTCTTTTGGATAAATTCATTAACATTCCTATCATTTCTAACAAGCCGGATCAGATTCTATTTAAACTATCTCATAATGGTGATTTTATTCTTAAAGAGGTCTGGAATCATATTAGAGATGCTCATGGTTTCTCTAATGTCTTTTTTAAATTTTAGAATAACATTATCCCTATCTCTTACTCCTTACTTGGAGAATTCTAAAAACTTCATTCTGTTGATTCTTTGATGTGGGGTAAAGGCTTTCAGTTGCCTTCCAAATGTTATAGTTGTTTTCACATTGAAAATGTGAATCATGTTTTTGTCAATGGTGCTATTGCCTCCAAATTATGGGTTTGGTATGATGATCTCTTCAATACTAACAATTTCCATGGCTTTTTATCTTTACATCAACTTCTTGATGTTTATTTTCAAAAAATTGTGAAAGGTCACATTAATGTGTTAATTGCCATCACTCTTATATGGTTCATATGGATGGACAGAAATGATGATAAACATCATGGTTTCTCTATGAACCATAAAAATATTATTGCTAGAATTAAAGAAAAAAATAGTGCTTTATTTAATGCAAGCAATTACTAACACCCATTTTGAGGTTGAATTTATTTGTACATTTGGGCCTTACTACATCCGTAAAGAAGATAGGATTATTTATTGGATAAAACCACTAAACAATACTATCAAAATTAACACTGATGGCTCAGTCTCTCTACTTTTTTGTGGTGGCATTTTTTGAAACTTTAAAGGTAATGTCATTTGCTTATCCCATAAAGCATGTTCTATTATCTTTGTGAATTAATGGTTGTTAATAAAGCTATTGATATTTGATTGCAAAAGGTTGGTTCAATATTTGGATTGAAGTGGATGCTCTCATTGACATGTTGACTTATGTTGACGATAGAATTTTTTATTACCTTCTTAACCATACTAGAGCTCTACTCTAAAAAAAATCAAAGATGAAGGAAATGCTTGTGCTGATTATCTTACTACTCTAGGTGCTAGATTATATGAGCTCACACTGTTTGATCATTATTGACCTCATTTTTAGAATGAGCTCTCAACCCCTCCATCTTAGACATAGGACTTCTCTTAGATTTTAAGAGTTCCATAATCTTAAGACATTTCTAGTGATTAGGTGCACACTCCCAGCCTAGAATACTTTGAAGGTTTAGCCATAGGAGTAGGTCATGCCTTAGGGTGTAGAAAATTTTCTACCCTTAGCTTAAACCATCACTTTCCTTCTTTCAAGTCAAACAACAAATCAATTTTATTTGATTTTCCAAATTCAATTCAACTCCATATGATTGAAATCCATGAAATCTATGATTGAAACCCATGATCAACAAAATTTCTATGTCAAATTTTAAGTCTTAACCTTCCCTTAATGACTTAACCAAAACTATGATCTAAACCCATTCAAATCTTTGAGATTTTCTTATAATCCATTTATATTCTCATTTATATTCATATATATATATATATATGAAATATAAATTTAAAGCCATCAAAACAAATTTAGAATTCAAAATTAATTCATGATAATTTTCTTAAGTCTCTTGAATTTTTCATTAAAGGACTTAGCCAAAATTTAACCTAAACGTGGATCAAACCTTTTCAAAACCTTGGGATTTTCTCAAAACTTATTTATATTCTCATATATAAATTAAATATAAATATAAATCAATCAAATCAAACCCTCAAATTAAATTATAAATTTAAAATCTTTGAAATTTTTTCTTAAATTCCTTTAATGGATTTAACTTTAAATCTTGATCAAAACTATTCAAACTCATGGGATTTTCTCAAAACCTATCAGTATTCTCATTTATATTCTCATATATAAATTAAATATAAATATAAATCAATCCAATCCAATCCAAAAATTAAATTTTAATTTAAAAATTTCTTTAAATCCTTTACATTCCCTTTAATGGATTTAACCTAAATCATGATTAAACCACTTCAAATCCTTGAATTTTTTTCATGATATATTTATATTCTCATTTATATTCACATATATAAATGAAATATAAATTCAAACAACCAAAATCAATTCCAAAAATCAAATCAAATCCACTCAAAATCCAATCTAAGCCTTTCAAGTCAAAATCTTGAACTTAGTCAAAACAATTTCAAATCAAGCCAAATCCTTGATTTTATCTCATGGTTCAATCAATCCTACAATCATGAGCTTCATATATAAATCCAAACTTCAATCATTCAATCAAAACCCAAAACTCCTTCATATTCTTCCTTTGAATATGAAATTTTCAAATGGATCAAAATCCATTTGACTTCAAACTTGTAAATGGATTAATAGTCATATATGTACAAGATCAAATCAATCAACTTCAAATCAAGCTTTGAATTTGTTAGACTCACAAAGTGACCTAAAGTACCCTTATGAGCCAACTTTGATCCAAACTAAATTGGATTGAACCAAACTCATATATCCCTCTCATCATGATCAACAATCATCATGGGATGATCAATCAACCAAATTGGGTCAAACCAAGACAAAGGGTTGACCAAGTCAACACTTAACATAAAATGAAACCTTACATAGTTCCACAATAGGCCAAATTGATTGAAACCATTGATCTAAGTTCACTCATGACTTATGTTTGAACTTGATAAAGCCAACATTTGAGCCTAATTACTTGACCCAAAGTTGAAGTTGACCCATTTTGACCTAAAGGGCCAAAATGTGTCAAAACTTGATCTAAGCCAAATTTATTGGCACCAATGGGTCAAGTCCATCCCAAATCACTTGCGGAACTTGACCAAAGCCTCAATTGGCCAACTAGATCCGTGACCTTGACCCAACATGACCTAAGGGGTCATGTTGAGCCAAAATTGAACAAATTGATTGGAAACAAAGATACCAATCCACTCCATATGACTAACCTAACTACCCTTGACCCACCTCAAATAGGTCAAATGGGTCAAATAGGTCAACATTTGACCTAAATGAAGTCATATGAGCCAAAACAAATCTATGCCAAATTGAATCAAACCAAAGCCCAAAATATTTCAAATGGTCATATGAACTGACCCAACCCTTGGTTTGACCTAGTTTGACCAATTGGTCAACTTGACCCAGTTGATTTGACCTAAGTGGGTCAACATGAGCCAAACCCTATCAAATGGATTCTAAATCCAATGAAACTTGGCCAAACCTAGTTTCTCCCGATACCCAACATGTCCAAACTAGAAAATTAGTAAATGACCATTCTCCCCTAGGCCACATAACAAATTTTGGCTAGCCCATGAGTAATTTGGTCATACCCTCTTCACAATCACTTGAGGCTTTCCTAAAAGCTGAAGGGGACTTAGTGATGAGTGGTGCACCCAACCAAATGGGTTTGGGTTAGCCCATTTGGCCACTAGACTAAACCTAACCACATAGTCTAAAATTGAAATTTCAAATTCCCTCTTAAGCTCAATTCAGGCACATGGGAAGTTGACAATCCATTCATTGGATCAAAATGACCATGCGCACACTCAAAATAGCCTAAAAAACCTCTCTAATTTGAGCAATTAGATCAAAATGGCAAAGGAGGTGTCCATCTTCCGATTTTCATTGGGGAGATATACTCCCCCTAATTCAATAAAATTTTCACTTGCCCTCTATCGATTGAAGCCTAGGGACCTAAAGCAATCATCAGAGAGCACTCCCAAACTTCTTAGAGAGGATTTGAATTTCCTATTTCTCAATATTGCACAGTGCAAAAATAGGAGAGCTTAATCCGTTAGTGAATTTATTCTACACTTTCTTCCCAATTGCACACTTTATCTAGGTAAGTCAGCTAAGCTTTTATTGGACTTCCCACAGTAAGGAAGGATCAAATTCAATCAAAGTCGAAGCCCAAGCAAGGAGCGGTTGGTGCATCCATTGATCCACTCAATCCCAAGGTTTAAGAATTTCAACAGGGCTTCGTCTCCACCAGGCGAAGCTACCTCATCGATCTTGAGCACCGGTGAGGTATGAAATTTTTCAATCACTAAACTCAATGTGGTGTGGAGCAAAGAAATTTTCACCTCATCAAATTTTGACCGTTGGATTTGCCGCTCTATTTCTCTAGATGATGTGGGTTAAATTTTGTGTGATTCCATGCTAGATCTAGCTTGGATCTTCCCCTTGATCATGGGCTGGTCTCTGATTAAGGGAAGAACTTTCATCTCGACCATCCATCCACATATTTTAGATTGATGACTGAGATTATTTAGAATGTTTAGAAATATAATTATCTTTTATAAACCATGGGGACCCGTGATCTTTGATCGACGACCAAAATATGTAATGTACTTTATGAGGTGACAACTTAAGTTGTCCCCTCACGGCATGTGTAAAGCATCGATCACCTCCACACATGTGTGAGCTAAGGATTAACTAGGATTAGTTAAGTGTTTTAATTAATTCCTAATTATGGATATTCAGAAATGCATAACTCTTCATAAAAAAATCAAAAAAAATGAAATAAAAACTTATGGATAGATAATTAAACTTAGAGCATTTTAAAATTAATTTTAATGAATTTTGAATTTTGGTTTTTTCTGAATTTGGGTTTTATTAGAAAGTATATTTTGCTAATTACTCTTTTATTAAGCCTTTGATTAATCTCAAATTTCTTAGGTAAGTTTTAGGGGATGACCTTTGCCTCCCCAAATTTTCTTGGGATTTATTGAGTGCTTAATTAGAGTAATTGCATATGGTTTCCTTAATTACCCTTCTCATGTAATTAAGCAAAATTAGGGTATGATTAGTGGTTTTACCCTCTGATTAGGGTTGATTAAGGTCAAATCTAGTAAGTAGGAGGTTAATGAAATAATTTTAGGGCCTAAGCTATTCCTTAAACTCTCTTCTCTCCTAATCTCCTCTTAATTAAGGGTTAAATCATTAATTATCCCTTAATCAATTTTCAAAATTCTAAAAATTCTAGAACTTAATTAATCTACCATGGGTAGATGCTTAAATAAGTTCAATTAAATCAAAATCAAATTCACATTTGTGAAAGGGTATTTTGATATTACTTAAGCTAAACCCTTAGCTTAATTAAATTTTAATTGTGAGCCATATTGCATTAGGCCTTTTCATTATTAGGTGCATTACAAATTTAAATTTCCTTGTGGGTTTTATGTCATCTCATTGGCTCATAATTACTTAGTTAATTCTTCTAATTCTTCTAAGGTGGTGTAGGTAAGGGTTAATTAAGTCACTTAATTCATACCTTAACCTAATCAACACATAAAAATGGATCTAATTACCTAAAATTAATAAAAAATCAAACACATGTGGGAATGGGTTAGGGGAAACTCATCTCATCTTTTCAAAATTAAATCAAACTTCAAAATAAACAAAAAATACTTTGAAATTCACTTTGATTTATTCTAAATTTTCTCATTCTATAAGAAATTTTTTAGGATTTAAGTGAAGTGAGTTTCTTTACATTCTTCCATTGATTTGTATCTTTCCCAACATGTTAAGTTGTATTCCATGTGTTTTCATTCATTCATAATTTTATGTTTTAAATTTTAAAATGTAATTGTTTACTTTATGTCAAATGTGCATGTCTTGGCTAAAGTAAAATATGAGTTGCTATTATCATTACTAAATCCAAATTATTTTCAAAATACATAAATTAAATACCAAATCTAAAAGTGTGCTATTCATATCTTAATTATAAGCTTGCATGTGAAATATTATAATTGTATGCTTAGTATAGGTTTCCTTTCTTTCCTACGGTATAGTTTTGAATAGGAATTTTGGTGAGATATAAGGTTCATTTGAAAAGGACCTAATGCTCAACAAATTTCATATCCTATTCATCCCTATGCTACCATCTAAGAAGGGTTACCTACGCTTTCATACACAAATTGCATAAACAAAACAAATCTATTAAACAACTTTTGCATCTTTCTTTTCTATTTCTTTTCTTTTATATACATGTTTGTCCTTAAGGAAAGTGGTATATTAGTCTGAACAATCTTGAGGTTGCAAGGCTTTAAGTAGCCCTAAGTAGGTCTTGTACCTTACACCTCGGTTAAAAAATGGTTGTACTTAGGCCTTTCTTACTTTCATGTATGTTTGTGAAATTTTGGATACGGAAAACCTTTTCTACTTAAGAAAAATCATGCAAATTCAACTTTTAAATTTTCTTAAATGGATTACTTAGCATGCATCATAAAGTGTGTTAACTACTCTCATTTGCAAATATAAATATGCTTATGGTCCATCCACAAGCATGTTATATATGTTGAGGAAAGAAATGAAGTAATGTTTCTTACGTGAATTTTGATTCATTTTATTGTATCTTAAAATGCCTTTCTATTTGAATAGGTTTGTTTAGAGTTTATCTAAACTTAGGATTGATTAAAAGATTTAATCAAAACATTCACCTAAATGGAACTGAATTATGATCCTACTTTATAATATTAGTTAAGGTTAGGGAAGGAAAGAAAAGTTCCCTTCTCTTTCCCTCTCTTCATAACTTAGTAATTAATTATAGATTTCACTTAAATCAAATCAAAACATGAAATAAATGAAACCCAAAAGAATTAAACAACCTAAATGAAACCCTCCTCTAAGTTGAACATGTTCTTCACACTTAGAAAATTTGAACCTAAAGCTAAGCTAAGCATACCACACAAGCCTTCACACACATTAGCCTAAGTCACCACTTTAGCTTTAGGTTAGGTGCATTGCATATTTGATATATTTTTGTTTGATATATGCTTTAGACTAGATGTTAGGATATATGGTCATAGAATGAATGGTAGGACTTTCTTAGTCCAACTATTCTTTTCTATAGGGGATCGTGCTTAAGGGGCGCTATCATAAATAAAAATATAAATGCTTTTGCTTGCAGGTGCTTTATACTCCTAAGCATAATCCATAGGCCAGATGGACTTAGTCACCCATGTGTGGGGTGATAAGTCCAATATACATGCATGGGATGTGTGTGGTGTGATTTAACTAACCTTTATTGTGTGTTAGTTAGATTTCACTTTTCCTTTTCATGTAAAATTTATATAATTAGATTTTTTAGGAATGATTTGTTATAGGATTAGGATGAGCATTGGTCATAAGATCTCATCTTATGTACCATGTTAAGTCTTGGAGAATCCACCTTCCAACCTTTCAAAGGAGGAACCAAAAGAAATAAGAAGAAAGAAGAAGAAATAAGAAAGAAGAAGAAATAAATCTTGAAGACCCTCATAACAATGAATTCCTTTGCTTAAATGTAATATTCATTTATAATCTGGATTGTATAAGGGTAGAGCTTAGCTACCCAATTTGATATTTTTGGGTTTGTACGGTGGTGCCCGACCACAATTGCCATTTATTATTTTTGTGATTAGCTTTATAAATTGATTGATGATTTGTTTAGCTTTTGCATTAAGTGGCATGATTTTGTATGGCATGGATGTGGATTAGGCTCTTTAGGGAAAAATAAATCTTTTTCCCAACTTAACAATTCAAATTAAAATTAAACAACTCATGACCTCACCTAAAGCTTAGGTTTAAAATCAAGATAAATAATTAGCAACCCTTAGATGAGCATTTCTTTATAATCATGCACAAATGCATCTTATTTCACTCTTTGATTGGAGGCTTCCACCTTTGCTAGAAGAACTTGACCTTTGAGTGGTGGAAACTCACCTCCTCCCTTCTCACGATTTTGGACAATAACCTTCTTTCATTAGTCATAAAATCCTATTAGCTAAGTCAAAATGATTGTCCAAAATAAAATAAAATGAAATTTAAATTGCATTAGATTTAGGTCATTTGATGCATACCTTTACATGATCTAGTCTCTTTAGGGAGTGAGTTTAAGGACTCAATCTTTTTCTAAATAATAATAGTTTAGCTATCTTTCATAAGCATATATTTTTGTCTATATGTATTTAAAATCACAGGAGGAGTTAGTTGGTAGCCACCCCCAAGCAATTGTAAGTCCAAGTTATCGGGTGGTTTGTACTCTCTTGTGAAGGCAAACTAATTACCCATTTTTTTCCTTAGATTTAGGTTGTGCTTTTGGCCCTCGGCAAAGCTCCCTAGATTTCAATTATGAGATTACTTTTCCCCTTTTGTGGGCCATAAGCATAATTCCTCACCTCTTATGCATTTTCTTAATCTTGTGTTAAGGAATATTAAGTCCTAAAATGCTAATGAAAATATAACTCAAGCAAACTAAATCAATTTCTAAAATGTAAAGCCCAACTATAGATAGAAGATGCTCCTAGGTTTCCTAGCATCGTGAACATCTTCCATTTTTCTTCAATAATAACTCCCTTTTTTTGATCAATCCCATTTGATCTTGAAACATAAACCAATCAATTGATAGTCCTTCCTTATTGAAATTTTTAGAGACAATGATCATTTACCTTAATCGAGAGTTTTCCTAAGGGATCCCATCCCTTGGGATGTAATTAACTATGGGGGCTTGCCCTTATAAGGAACTTAACAAACCCAGTTTAAAATAAACCCTACTTTACTTTTCCATATAAAGTAGGGGTAATCTACAGTGACCCATCATCTTTAGGAGTCCTTGAGGTGATTGGTTCCATTAAAGGTAGTGACTTTCTTTTGAGATAGTATACTATTCCTTGATGACGTGATCACATAAGTACATCTCAGAATCTGTGTGTCTTACCAAGACAAATTTTTATAGTTTCTTGCCTTTTCTTTCTCCCCGATTTGAAGGTGACTCCCAATAGAATTTTTCTCCATTTTTCTACGACTATTGGGAATGGTTCATGTCTTCATCTTTGGTAAATGATCATTATCTTTGGATATCAATAGTGGGTTTGTACTTTGGTATGAATCCAAGACTATCCTTCTTTCCATTTGCACTTAGCTCATTTCATTCTTGAGTTAAGTTTGCCAACGTCTTTAGGTTTTAGGACCGCATTCCTTGTTGGTCTTATAACCCTCATTGGGTTCTCCAATGGGTAAAATGAAAAGATCTAAATAAAAAGAAAATATCTTTAAGACTTCCTCCTTACCATTTTCATGATAAGGAAAGGTTCATCTTAAAATAATAAATTTCCATAAAGAACTTTGCTTTTACAAAAGCACCTTTTCAAAAAAAATGCACTTAATAAAACATTTTCTACAAAATTATGTCACCCTCATTTAACAATTCACATAATTGTTACATGTAAGGATTTTTTTTAAAAAATAAAACTAATAACATTTTTTCTCAAAAGCACAAATGAACATCTTCTTTCAATTCACTTTGATGAAGATTTCATTTTCAAAATAAAATGAACAATCATGTTTTCCAAAAATCGCAATCATAATCATAAAGTTTTCAAAAGCACATATGAATCTTTCTATTTCAATACACTCACACTTATTGAATAGAAAGTTCATTTGTAAACAAAATTAAAATTTTCAAAAAAAGCACACATGAATCTTTCTATTTCAATACACTCACACTTATTGAATGGAAAGTTCATTTGTAAACAAAAAAAAAAAATTTTCAAAAAGCACACATGAACACCTTCATTTAATATACTTAAATTTATTAAATGAAGATTTCATTCCCAACTAAAAATAAAATATCATTTAGGAAATCCCACTTAAACATATCCCATATATGTTTTAAGTTGGAATTCCTCCCTTTCAAAAAAGCAACAATCACACAAAAATTTCATACTTCAAAAATAAAAATTGATCCCCATTCTACATACTTAAATTTGTTGAATGGAGGTCCTCTTTTCAAAACATTAAAATCAACAATGATATATCAAAATTTTCTAAACACATTTGGAACCTCCCTTAACATACCCAAATTTGTTAAGTGAAGTCTCCAAATTCAAAATCCAAAAATTTTTTTAAACACATTTGGAACCTCCCTTAACATACCCAAATTTGTTAAGTGAAGTCTCCAAATCCCAAAATTCAAAAAATTTTCAAAACACATTTTTGAATTTCATTTAGCATAATTTTTTCTAAGTGAAGTTTCCAAATCCAAAATCAAAATCAACAATCATATTTCAAAATTTTCAAACAATATTTGGAACTTTATTTAACATAACCAAAATTTTTAAGTGAAGTCTCCAAATCCAAAAATTCAAAAAATTTTCAAAACACATTTGGAATTTCATTTAGCATAATCAAAGTTTCTAAGTCAAGTTTCCAAATCTAAAATCAAAATCAATAATCATATCTCAAAATTTCAAACAATAGTTGGAACTTTATTTAACATACCCAATTTGTTAAGTAAAGCTTCCAAATCCAAAATCAAAAAAAATATTCAAACACCTTTGGAAATTCTTTCCTTACCATACCAAATTTTCTTAAGGAGAAGTTTCCATTTTCAAAACCAAAATGAAATCAAAATTTTAAAACACACCATTTGGAATCTCATTTAGAAACTCAAATTTGCTAAGTGTAATTTCCATTTCATAAAACCAAGTGGGACTTCATCTTTAGCATACCAAATTTGCTAAAGTTGAATCTGCACTTTCAATCACCTCAAAAACAAAATGAAACACTTAGGATCCCCTTAGCATACCAAATTTGCTAAGGATCCTATATTTTTTTAAAAATCAAAATATTCCAAACAAAAATGAAACACTTAGGATTTTCTTAGCATATTTAAATTTGCTTAGGATCCTATTTTTAAAAATTAAATAAAACACACATAGATTCATCACTAAGCATACTTAAATTTTTTAAGTATGATTTCTAAGTTTTTCAAAATCAAAACAAAACTCACAAAAAGAAATAATCACTTTTACTTCACTTAGCTTATATTTGCTAAGTAAAATTCAAAACAATCAAACAAAAATAAAATCAATTTGACCTTACTTTATCATACCCAAATTTGTTAAAGGAAAGGGTCCTCAAATCAAAAATCAAAAATTCAAATTTAAAACAATAATGAACCTATGGAAGCATCCTATCAAAATTTTGAATCCATATTACAACATACCTAAATTTGTTGAAGTTTGGATTCATATTCAAATTCCTCTTTCAATCAATCTTTCCAAATTCATTTGAACCCCACTTAACACTTCCAAGTTGTTGGATGTGGGTTCAAATTTTCAAAATTTAAAATTCAAAATCTATGGAAATAGAAAATTAATACAAGTTCATTTCTCATTCTTGATTCTTTTTGTCAATGCAGTTAGGTTGTCGGTTCTTATAGTTTCAAAAAAATTTTGGTTCTCTTTTTCTTTACTTTCCCCATGATATGGATCTTGAATTAGATTAGGATGACTTCCCTCGCTTAGACCATATAACTTGATCCACTTCTACCTGGGATTTGAATGGGCCAAAATCACTTATGAGGGCATTCCCTCACCACGGTCGGGGAAGAAGGTGGTGAGGCGGCGATCATCGATAGATTTACCATCCGATTCTGTCTCTTCACTAAAAAAGCTATGGCGTTCCATAGACTTCATTTAGTTCTAGAGCGGCATCGGTTCATCTGTTGCCCTAGAGTTTCCCATGGTGTGTGGTAGCACCACCATCTACCCTCAAGGGTAAGGCTACCCTAGCTTCAGGGCTTTCCTCCCCCACATTTGAGTGTGGGTCTAGCTCACACTTCTCTCGTCCTACTCGTACCCAGCATAGGAACAAGAATTGTATGGTCAAATGGTTCCACACTCTAATAGCTAGAGAGCTAGAGGTCGTAGCCAGATCATCCATGGATGAGTCTCCCATGATCACTTCACCACTAGTTACGAAAAACTAGTTTTATGCTCTCTCTCAGGATCAGATAGAGAGGATGCTAGGAGGATCTATTCATCACCTCCTCTAGTGGTGCACTTACACTTGGTTTCTAGGTAGGAGGTTGTACAGCCTTTCTATTCTATGATAAGTAGTGAGCATCTGGGGCCTTCAGTCAGTACGTTTGATCTTCAATCCTATCCCCATGCAGGAAGTAGATTCTTCAAGAGAGGGCTCGTGAGGCCCATACATCACACATTACTAGCAGAGAGCAATGGAGGTTCATCCTTCAGTCAACCACTTCTCCTTTGGTTGATTTTCCAGTTCGGCGTGCTACCCGCGCCGACCATACTAATACTATTATCCTCATAGGGACAAGCCACCACAGGAGGGCAGTTCCTGTACACAGAGAGTCAGTGGTGTCTCCACCCCACCTCTCTACCCCATGTCTACCATCACCAGTGTAGGTTTCAACATCTCCCATTCCATCTAAGGCCATGAAGGTCATATCCGGGAAAAATGTACCCTATTGGTGATTCAACTAAGGCCAAGGGATCATACTCCTCCTACACCACCCATTGTGGTAGGGCTGAGCTCTTCTACTCGACCTTCTGCCCTAGTGGTGAAGTGACCCGAGCATCATGGTCATTCTTTCACCAACTCCTCTCATACAGCCGGATGTAGAGATGGTGATGTTTATAATAGATATTCCATATGATAGTTCAATTTTAGCAGTGGTAGAGGATCATCCTAGGATTGTTACCCCTATTACAGCAAGTAGCAGTCAGGAGTATCATTCTTCTAGTGATGCAGTTTGTAGGATTGACTCGATAGGGTGTGCCTCTTAGTGCATGATAGTGATCACACCGTCCCAAGCTATTTGTACCTCTTGAGTTAGATCGATCCTTAGATGAGATAGTTTCATGCTATTTTATGGAAAAAGAAAGATCTTAGAAATGGTGTGATGAAGAAAGAGAGTTCGATCCCAATGAAGATGACTTATTGGGGATTTGAGTATGCATGGTTGATACGAGGTTCTCTTCTAGGGATCAACAAGCCATGGAAGGTGATGAGGTTAATCAAAAGACCACGAATCATCACCTCCACATTATTAAGGAAGAAAGATGAGCAAATTGATAAAATGGCACAACAGTTAGAGGACTTATTAGCAGTAATGTCAGTGCTTCAAAACAAGCCTCCTCTCATCCTATTATATCAATATGTCATCACTGTGCATGTCTTAAACCAGTTAAGACTCTACCTCCCATTGAGCAAGGTAGCACTAGCATGTATAGGAAGGTAGTGGATAGTACCTCCACATAGGAAAAAGATCTAAAATCCATGGTTGAGCAAGTGAAGGAAGCTTTGGCTCAAGCACGGGGTCATCGATTCCAAAGGTAGACCATACCCATAGGAGGATGCTATCCAAATATCCCAAGGGTTTCATGCCTCCTTCATTCAAGAGCTTCAATGGTAAGAGGCGATAGCTCACTTCAGGCCGATTGTTCTAATGCAGTGGCTGATGCTTTACTCTTTAGACTCTTTTATTAGGTAGTGTATCACTTTTGATTGGTATGCGAACTACCCTAGTTCAAAAGATATTTGAGTTAGAGCAACTCTTCATCAAGAGATTTGTGGAGCTCAAGAAAGGGTTCTGTAGGTGATCTCTTGTAGCCTTCCTTTGGTGAGTCACTTGTTGATTATATTCTTGATGGCATAACGAGTATGAAGTGTGAACCATTCTCTGAATAGCATGCTGAGATTCTCTTAAATAATATCCATCTTATCTTCTTGCTTATGGGCTTCACTATCAAGACATTAAGCTAATCAATAATCAACTATTCTATGGAGGCCAAACAGTTGCCTTTTTTAGATCAGTTGCCCAAGTAGAAATCCCAAAAGGTCTATGAAAAGAAACCTGGAGCGGTAGCAATAGTTGACAAGGGGAATCAGCCAACTAGAGATCATCGGTGTGACCATGACCTCAGACCTCCACCTCCTTTGCCACCCCTGACCATACCGGCCTCCACCATAGCCTCCATGGCCATAGCACCACCTCACCATACCATAGTAGTGGCATGCATATCATTAGCTATGGTCCACCTACACTTTTAGATAAGTTAAACAAACCTTATTATTTTAAGAGGATCAAAATCATTAAGAATCTCTTAAAGAAACGATTTTCATCTACAGAGCCTAGGGAAGTAGTAGGCAAAGTCATGATCCAAACTTTTGCCTTACCATATGCTAGCCATTTTGGTGGATTGCTTCACATTCAAGGGCTTGAACACAGTTTCAAGATCAATGTTGTAGTTATCCCAAAGGAATACCTTGTGAAACAACCTTCCAGTTCCATGAGGGTAATCCTTGGGGATACAAGTGATCCTACCAAAACCAAAGAAGGTTGGGATATTTCTTTATCTAAAACCTCTAAGAAAATAATTCAAAAGATCAAGAAGCTTTCCTTGGGTGCATTGAGTTCAAACCTCCAACACCAAGGAAGGTTTGCAAGTTGTGATTAGGAGAAAGTGGGAGCTCGTAGTAGCGGTGGCATTGGAGATAGCCCCTTAGCCACCAGTGTCCAAACTCTAGCCTTGATTTAGCTTCCACTGACTTCTTCCATTTCAACTAGCTCTTATTTCTTCTACTAGTAGAACTCTTGTATCATGGATAAGGGCTTCAAATCCATTACTCTACTCACTTGACTTCTACTTTGTACCACCAAATACTTAGAAATTGAAGAATAAAGCTGATTTGAATTACATCTATATAATGAGTTATCTTCTTTTATTCTAAGATAACTCTTCAAGTCTAATTAACTATAATTGCAATCTTCTCTTTCTAATTTAGTTGACTTTCCAACTTTGAATACTATGGGTTCACCTCTTGAGATAGACTTGGATCATGATTCTGAGTCCCATAGGAGAAGTGTAGGTGAGCTTGAAGCAGTAGAACTTGCCACCACCTTTCCTCAAGAGATTGCCAGTCAACCTCCATAGTGGCAATCTACCTCCTAGGCGCACTTCTAAATAGAAGAAAACAAGTCATTAGTACTAAAGATCGAGAAGCCCTTCCACAGGATGCTCCACCCTTGGATATGCTTATGGATAACTAGCCGAAGGTGGACTACAACATCTTTCTCATCTAAGAAAGTTGCCATCTAAGCTAAGAATATATGATGCCCTTATCTTATCCAAAGAGATTATGGAGTCACTAATCAAGGCCCTCCTTAATCTTGAAATATGCTTAGCTCAGCTGACCGCTATAGGTGAGGAAGCACACTATACAAAAGAAGCCCAAGGGATCACCTTCATAGATGAAGACCTTCTTGGAAGACTTGCCATCCCACATCATAGTCAACATGGACGTTCGACTCGAGTTCTCTCATGGATTGTGCATCGTAAACATTATGAGTCTAAAGACCCTTGCTTACTTGAGATCGACATCTACTCTCAAGAAGATAGGATGATGTTGAGAGGATTCAATGATCAAGGGCGGGCTTTAGGTTTTATACTATTCATTGAGATCGATGTTGGAAGGAAAAGCCAAGTTCTACATCATTGATTTGAATACTTCATTCACTGCTTTACTTGGTAGGCCTTGGATACATTAGAACAAGATCATTCCATCCTCCCTTCATCAGTGCATCAAGTTCAGAAAAGATGGAATTGAGTACCGTGCCAATGGGGATGAAAAGCCATTTTCAGTTAGAGAGGTTGAGATTTATGAGGATACGACTAATTATCTTCCTCAAAACACCCTTTCATGAACTTGGACAAAATTCAAATGCAAATGCAAAAGCAAAAGTAAATGAAGCAGAAGAAAAGATAAAATAAAATGAAAAGAAAAATGTCCAAGTGAGCAAGAAAGGAGAAGAAGTGGATCGCATATCACATTCCACCAGTTCATTCCATCATATGGACATGTGGGTAGGATGGCACAACCTCCCAAGAGAGGTAGAAATAGAGGCGGTTAGAGGTGGAGACCCAGTTGGCCTTGACCAATAGAGGTCATGTTCTGTTCATAGAGTATCCTACTATTCACATAGACTTGGAACTTGAGGATGAGCCCAATGTGATTAGTATACCAACCATCCCTCTCGGGTTCCATTGGAGGTGACTTTTGATCCAAAGGAAACACCAAGCCAAAGCAAAAAGTAAGTATTAATTTGGTTTATGTGAAACTATTAGGCAGTAGTTGGGAACCCTAGCTCTTACCTCACTTACATCTCAGAAAGTTGAAGGTTTGTTAGTTAAAGAAGTCCCTAAGTCTTCCAGTGACATGAAGTAGAAGAGGTTCTTTTTGGGTTCATCATCCTCAAGTCCAGAGCTCGATGTAGGACTTGAGGAAGATACTTTTAAAGAATTAATGGAATTACCTTTTGACTTTTACTCACCTTGTGTTCAAAATCTTATACATAAAGGTTTAATTCCTTACACATGGTCAAGCATAGTCGAATACTTCAAAAGCTATGAAACAATACAGTAGGGAAGCACAATCAAAAGGGATGAGGTATTGCCTGGTTGTTACCAACCTTTAGTCATGGGTTCTTCTCACACATCCCAACTCTTATGAGAATCTGTGTTTAGAAACTTCAGATGATCTAGATGATCTCCAAGTCAAAGAGGCATCACTAGAGTTTGAAGAGGAGATTTATTCAACAATCGATAAGCTTAAAGAAATCAACCTCAGGATAGAAGAAAATTCTCGCCGGACATACATTTGTTCATTATTGAATGAAGAAGAAACCAATGACTTAGTTTGGCTATTGAGTTTAAAGGACTTATGGAGTTATGAAGAAATGCCAATTATCTCCTAATGTAATCCATAAGCTAGCAATAGACCTAATGTTACCCTATTAAGCTCTAGACATGCGATTAGAAATTGAACACAGGTCATTTCTAGTCAAGAAATTGATCGATGTTGGTTTCATTAGGGAAGAAAATATCCTACCTGATTAGCTACTATCATCTCAGTTAAGAAGAAGAATGGCCAAATTTCATATGCATCAATTTTAGGGACTTAAAAAGGCATGTCCTAAGGATGAGTTTCCTCTTCCTATACTAGAGTTAATGGTGGACATCACCTCATCTCATGCGTCTTCTCTTTCATGGTTGATTATCCAACCAAATCAAGATGTCTCTCAAGATGAAAAAATCGCTTTTCTCGATCAAAACTTTAGTTATAGGTCATGCCTTTCGCCTTAAAATGCTAGTGCTACATACCAAGGGCCATGACTGAGATCTTCAAGAACTCATCCATCATCGTTGAGTGCTTGATGATCTAGTAGTCAAAAGCTTAGAAAAGGAAGACCATCTCTTTGACTTGAGAGTAGTTTTTGAATGGTTAAGATAATATAACCTCAAGATGAATCCCTTGAAGTGTACATTCAGAGTCACTTCACAGAAATTCCTTGAGTTTGTTATTCGACACTGAGGAATAGAAATAGATCTTAAAAAGATTAAAGTTATCTTAGAATTGCCACCTCTTAAGAGTTTAACTCAACTCAGATCCTTTCAAGGATGGTGTATCTAAGATGCTTTATCTCAAACTTATCGAAATGCAAACCATTCTCTCTTGTCAAAAGGACACCAAGTTCAAGTAGGATGATAAGTGACAGCATGCTTTCAAAGATATCAAAGAGTACTTGGTGAATCTGCCAGTTCTAACATCCCCTAGTGCAGATCCTTTACACTTCTTGCATTGGATGACTCTCTTGGCACTCTTATTGAACAATGAGGGGAAGGAAAGTTCTCTCTATTATCTCAGTCATTGTCTGATCCAAGCTGAAGAAAACTATCCACCTATTGAGAAAAATTGCCTAGCTTTGATCTTTGCATCTCAGAAGCTATGACACTACATGCTTTCTCATAAGGTGAACTTTCTCAATCCAATCTCATGATAATGACATGCTTTTCAAATTTGGCTCATTGGTCCATGATACTCTCATAGTTTGATATCACATTTGTACTCGTAAAGGATAGCACTAGCATTTCTTAGCGACACACCCACTTTCTAATTCTCACTTAGTGATGATCTCCCGATGAAAAATCATGAAACATGAACTTAGGGAGGAGATGTATTTTGATGGTGCACTTCTTTTCTTAAAGAAGCACCACGATCTATTCTCCCATGAAAGCAGGGGTAGAATAGTTCTTCTAATCAAATTGATGTGATGAGATTCTCAAACTATCTTTCCAACCCCTACACCAATAATGAAGCTAAGTATGAGGCTTTGATTATCGATTTAGAGTTAGCCATCACTATCAATGTCAAGAGCATCAACATCTTTGGGGATTCTCAATTGGTTATCAACCATTGCCGGGTCTACCAGGTCTCAAGCCCAAGCTTCGTCATTACTATGAGTATACCATGAAGCTATTGGCCCAGATTCTTGAAGTCACCATCTACAAGGTTCCCTGAGAGAGAATGCGTAGCTTGGCAAACTTGCCAAAGGTTGGCATGTTAGATGAGTCCATTTCAATAAGGGTCCAAAATAGACAAGTCTTATCCCTTATTGATTTTGAACTCATCAGAGGCTTTTTCTCTTGAGGTTGCCATTTACTTAAAATGGACAAGAACTGGGTGGAGGAGGCAACCATTCATAGATTACTTGAACACCGATAAACTACCTCAGGATAAATCATAAGCCTATCAGGTGAAAGAAATAGCTCTCTCTTATGCCCTCATTGATGATACCCTGTATCACCGATCCATTGACCAAATGTGGTTACATTGTTTGGACAAACATGAAGCCCATGGAATTATAATCAAGGTACACTTAGGTCTATGTGGAGCTCATCAATCTGGTCCAAAGATGATGATGAAGATCAAAAGACTTGGATACTATTGGCCTTCTATGATTACAGATTACATGGATGTAGAGATGCCATCGTGTAAGGTGCACGTGTGGTCCTCCACCACCCAACATTCTACACCCTACTTTGGCTTTGGCCATTTGAGTGTTGGGTACCGACATTATAGGTTTGATTAATTCTCCTTCCAAGGGCATCGATTCATCTTAGCTATCGACTACTTTTCCAAGTGGGTGGAAGCCATCCCACTCAGAGAGGTCACTACCCACCATGTGCTTCAGTTTTTCAGGAACCATATCATATATAGGTTCGGGTGCCTCAACGAATTATATTCGATAATGGTACTGCATTCAAAAGCATGAAGATCAATAGCTTTGCTAGAAGATATGATATAGATTGGAGATACTCCACCATCTACTACCCTAGGGCTAATGGCTTAGCAGAAGCATTCAACAAAACTCTCATCTACTCTTGATGACAATAAATGACAGTGGAATGAGCAGTTGGTTGAAGCCTTGTGGGCCTACCACACCACATACCAAACTCCAACTCAGTCTACCCTATTTTTCTTAGTGTATGGGTCATTCTTCCTTTAGAAGTTCAACTCCCCATCCAGGATAGCATTTGGTAACAAGATCACTACAGAGTAGAATACAAAGTTATGATTAGAAGAGCTCGATGGTTTGGAGGAGAGTCTCCTACGGGCGTGCCAGAACCTCGAGTTGTACAAAGCCAAAATGATTCAAGCTCACAACAAGCTAGTTTAGGTCTTTCAGTAGGAGAACTTGTGTTAGTCTAAGGAGACCAATTTAGAAAGATGGGAGGAAGTTTGAACCCACTTTGGAAGGCCCTATGTCATAGAAGGCCTACCAAGGAGGATCTTATTAGCTTATTGATTTTAAAGGGGAACACGATGCTTCCAATTAATGGGCTCTATCTAAAGAAATATTACCCATGAAATAAATCATGTTTGAAAATAATCATTAATAAAAGAACAAAATTTGATTCCATTCATCAAATCTTCTCTTCTTTAGAAGTGTTATTTTTTCTTATCTTGTGAATTGACGTGTTTAGGGTAGGTAAGTGTCCCCATGGCATCCTATCCCTCTTTCACAACATAAACATAATCCCCTATTAGAATAGGTGTAAGAGAACCCAGAGGCATCCTATTTCAATTAGCATAAGTTAAGTGTGAGAGAACCCAAGCATCCTTTCTTGGAATTCTTGTTGCCATCCATGGCATCATTTCATAATTCAATGTTTTAAGGTAGGTGTAAGAGTCCCCGAGGCATCTATTCCTTTTAACACATGCACACAATAAACATAAATCTTTTTTCGAACTACTTGATGTGGGAGCAAGCCCTATGGCACTCACTCATTAGCGCTTTAAGTGGTCTATGCTACCTCGCTAGTATGTCACCCCAGTGGTCACTTGTTGGAGGATGTGAGTCCCCATGCTTTCTTCTTAACTTGACCATTACAAACCAAAGAGCACCTTGTTAGTATGGTAGTCTTCACTACCCAGCTAGTAAGCTACCTCATGTTGACTTTATTTAAGAAGATGTGAGTCCTCATGCTTTCTTCTTGAACTAGCCATCATGCTCTAACTAGGTTGAGTATATTTGAGGTTTAGGGTAAGTCCCCCAGAGGCTCCTTTCCTCTTGACTACCTTTGAGCTGATATAAATCCCCATGGCATCCACTCAGTCACTAGGTCGATAGCACTCGAGCCAAGATAGACTATCTCATCTGTTCTATGAGGATGTGAGTCCCAGCTTTCTTCCTAGGGCTTACAAGCGATGGCACCTTAGGTTGGTTGATGTATGTTATGCTGACATTGACTCACCTAGTGAGTACACCACTCTTGGCAGATATGAGTCCCTGTTCTTTCTCCTTGAGTTGGACACAATACTAAATTTATGACTAGTCATGTCATTTTCTCTAGGGTGTTGGATTAAGCCCTTACCGGGCCCATCCCTTGTGGGCACTCTATTTAGATTGAGTCCTTTGTGACCCCAGTACCCCTTTCCTAGTAGCCACTACTGTGGTTGGAAAATTTGTTGTTCTGGATGTAAATTCTCCCTTGATAAAGATAGGTCTAGGCCAATACAAGCTCCTTCTCGGTTTGATCCCTCATAAAATATAAATAAAAAAATAAAAGTGATTCACTTGTGGATTATGAAATTCAAGCCCCAAGCAAGCATCCTATCTTTAAGGCGGTGTTGAGAACTCCCATAGATTTGCGACTACAGTTAAGATAAATCCTTGGGTCAATACTCACTCCATAGTCACCCTTAGGTCTAGTTCAATCTATTTTTCCATAAGTAGGTTACTCCGGCAGTCATTCTGCTTTGAAAGATATAAGACTATGATGCATTCTTTCTAGCATAATTGTCACAAACCGACGAGAAACCTTAGGTCAGATTTGATTTGTTGCCCAAAGCAACCGATCACCCAGTGGTCATTTCTAATGAAATATGTGAGCCCTTGAGCTTTCTTCGATTCAATTGATCATTGCAAATCGAAAGGCACTCCTTGGTCGATAGTTCTCCATCTGAAGCTACTCCCTTTATTTGAAATTTGAGATAGGTCTCTATAAGCTCCTTCTCGGTGTGATCCATCACAAATAATTCATCAAAAAAAATTAAAATGAAATCAATCTTGACTACCTTTGAGTTGATCTAAGTCCCCATGGCATTCATTCAATAGTCTAGGTTGGGTTCAATATTGCCTTGCCAATAGATTACCCAACTGGTCCTTACTTGGAGGATATAAGTCTACTATGCTTTCTTTCTAGTACAACTGCATACTAAAGGCATCCCTTTGGTTGGCTCCTACTATGTGTTTAATAGACTACCCCTTTTACATTGGTAAATCTAAGCTAGGTCTTAGCCATCTCCTTATAACCCATTGCAAACCAACAAGGTTCATCTAAAATTCAAACCTAATAAAATTTAAAACAAATTCAACCCTCTTCCCTAGTGGAACAAATCAAATCTTTTTTCGGTGAGAATTAAATCAAACCTCTCATCCCTTTGGATGATTTGAACCGCTCCCCAGTGGAAGGTTCACACTCTATCCCAGTGGATTTCTCCTCTCTCTTATGTCTTGGACATAAGTAGAGCCACATTGCACTAAGCTCCATTCTTTCTTTTCTTGGGTTAAGATTATTTTTTAGTACTTGTGATCTCTTGTTGTTGATCATTTTGATCAACACCAATGTCGGTGTTCCTTGTCATCACACCTATTACCCTTTGTTGACCTCATTTTTAGAATAAGCTCTCAACCCCTCCATCTTAGACTTAGGACTTCTCTTAGATTTTTTACACATCTAGTGATTAGGTGGACACTCCCTAGCCTTAGAAGACTTAGAAGGCTTAGCCATAGAAGTAGGTCATGCCTTGGGGTGTTAGAAAATTCTCCTACCTTAAACCATTCCTCACTTTCCTTCTTTCAAGTCAAACTCCAAATCAATTCTATTTGATTTTCTCCAAATTCAAATCAACTCCATATGATTGAAATCCATGATTGAAATCTATGATTGAAACCATGATCAAAATCCATCAAAATTTCCTAAGTTCAAATTTTGCCTAAGTCCTTAACCTTCCCTTAAGGACTTAACCAAAACTATGATCTAAACCTATTCAAATCTTTGAGATTTTCTAATAATCCATTTATATTCTCATTTATATTCACATGTATGAAATATAAATTCAAACCCATCAAATCAAATTCAAAATTCAAAATTAATTCATGAAAATTTTCTTAAGTCCCTTTAATTTTTCATTAAAGGACTTAGCCAAAATTTAACCTAAACCTTGATCAAAGCTATTCAAAACCAATTTTCTCAAAACTTATTTATATTCTCATATATAAATTAAATATAAATATAAATCAATCAAATCAAACCCTCAAATTAAATTCTAATTTAAAATCCTTGAAATTTTCCTTAAAACTTTAAATTCCCTTTAATGATTTAACTAAATCTTGATCAAACCTATTCAAACTCATGGGATTTTCTCAAAACTATTGTATTCTTATTTATATTCTCATATATAAATGAAATATAAATAAAATCAATCCAATCCAATCCAAAATTAAATTTCAATTTAAAATTTCTTTAAATCCTTTAAATTCCCTTTAATGGATTTAACCTAAATCATGATTAAACCACTTCAAATCCTTGAAATTTCATGATCCATTTATATTCTCATTTATATTCACATATATAAATGAAATATAAATTCAAACAATCAAAATAAATTCCAAAATCAAACTCAAAACCACTCAGAATCTAATCTAAGCCTTTCCAATCAAAATCATCAACTTAGTAAAAAAAATTTCAAATCAAGCCAAATCCTTGATTTTCTCTCATGGTTCAATCAATCCTACAATCATGAGATCATATATAAATCAAAATTTCAATCTTTCAATCAAAACCTAAATAAAAAATCAAACCCAAAACTCCTTCATATTCTTCCTTTGAATATGAAATTTTCAAATGGATCAAAATCCATTTGACTTCAAATCACTTGTAAATGGATTTATATTTTAATCATAAGTCCATATACAAGATCAATCAACTTCAAATCAAGCTTTGACCAAGCCATTTGACCCACTTAGGCTCACTTGACCGAAAGTGACCTAAAGTACCCTTATGAGCCAACTTTTCATCCAAACTAAATTGGATTGAACCAAACCCATATATCCTCTCATCATGATCAACAATCATCATGGATGATCAAAATCAAACTGGGTTGACCACACTTAACCTAAAATGAAACCTTACATAGCCAAATTCCACCATATGCCAAATTGATTGAAACCATTGATCTAAGTTCACTCATGACTTATGTTTGAACTTGACCAAGCCAACATTTGAGTCTAACATAGCCCAATTGGCCCATTTGACCAAGTTGACCCATTTTGACCTAAAGGCCAAAATGTGTCAAAACTTGATCTAAGCCAAATTGATTGAAACCAATGGGTCAAGTCCATCCCAAATCACTTGGAACTTGACCAAAGCCTCAATTGGCCAACTAGACCCAACTAGCCCAATTAACCTTAGACCCAAGACCTAAAGGGGTCATGTTGAGCCAAAATTGAACTTAACCCAAATTGATTGGAACAAAGATACCAATCCACTCCATATCCTAACCTAACCTAAACCTACCCTTAACCCACCTCAAATAGGTCAAATGAGTCAAATAGGTCAACTTGACCCATTTGACCTAAATGAAGTCATATGAGCCAAAACTAAATCAATACAATTTGAATCAAACCAAAGTCACCAAAACATTTCAAATGGTCATATGAACTTGACCCAACCCTTGGTTTGACCCAATTTGACCAATTGGTCAACTTGACCCAAGTTGCCCCATTTTGACCTAAATGGGCCAACATGAGCCAAACCACCAAATGGATTCCAAATGTAATGAAACTTGGCCAAACCTAGTTTCTCCACATACCAACATGTCCAAACTAGAAAGTAGCAAAATGAACATTCTACCCTAGGCCATAGAACAAATTTTGGCTAGCACATGGGTAATTTGGTCATACCCTCTTCACAATCACTTGAGGCTTTCCTAAAACTCAAGGGGACTTAGTGATGAGTGGTGCACCCAACCCAATGGGTTTGGGTCAGCCCATTTGGCCTAGACCAAACCAATAGCCTAAAATTATAATTTCAAATTCCCTCTTAAGCTCAATTCAAGCACATAGGAAGTTGGAAATACATTCATTAGATTAAACCGACCTTGTGCACACTCAAAATAGCCTCAACAACCTCTCCAATTTGAGCAATTGGATCAAAATGGCAAAGGAGGTGTCGGCCATCCAATTGCCATAGGGGGAGATATACTCCCCTAATGCAATGAAATTTTTGCCCTCATTTTGAAGCCTAGGGACCCAGAAATAATCGAGAGCACTCCCAAGCTTCTTAGAGAGGATTTGAATTCCCCACTATATTGATTTCTTCCACATTTGATTTCTTCCCAATTATTCTTGCACACTTCATCTAGGAGCTAAGTCAAGCTTGCTAGCTTATAGAATTCCCATAGCAAGGAAGGATCAAATTCAATCAAAAGCCAAGCAAGGAGGGTTTGTCCATCCATTGATCCAATCAATCCCAAGGTCTAGGAATTTCAACGGCTTCATCTCCCAAAAGCTACCTCATCGATCTTGAGCACCTGACATGATCAATCACTAAACTAAATGTGGTGTGGAGCTTTGTGAAAGAAATTTTCACCTCATTAAATTTTTATTGGATTTGCCGCTATTTCTCTAGAAGGTGTGGGTTAAATTTTGTGTGATTCCATGCTAAATCGAGTTTGGATCTTCCCTTTAATCATGGACGGTGTCTATTGATCAAGGGAAAGAACTTGGCTCATCTTAACCGTCCATTCGCGCATTTTAGATGGAAAGTTGAGATTATTTAGCACATTTAGAAATCTAATTATCCTTTATAAACCACGGAATCCTCAATCAAACTTTGATCGATGGTGGGAATATAAGCGCGTACCATGCCTTGTGAGGTGACAACTTAAGTTGTCCCCTAAAGGGTGCATGTAAAGCCACCGCATACGCACGTCATGCAGGGGATTAATGAGGGATTAGTTAAGTGTATTAATTAATTTCTAATTAATCTATGAAAATTAAAAAATGTATAACTTTTCATAAAAAATCAAAAAAAATTGAAATAAAAATCTATGGATAGATAATTAAACCTCAAACATTTTAAAAATTTTAATGAATTTTGAGTTATGGTTTTCTTTGAATTTGGGTTTTATTGAAAGTATATTTTTTAATTACTCTTTGATTAATCATTAATCTCAAATTTCTTGTGTACATTTTAAGGGATGACCTCACCTCCCTAATTTTCTTGGGATTTATTAAAGGCTTGATTAGAAATCATATGGTTTCCTTAATTACCCCTTATGTAATTAAGCATAATTAGGGTATGATTAGTGGTTTTACCCTATTAGGGTTGATTAAGGTTAGATCTAGTAAGTAAGAGGTTTATGGAATAATTTTGGGGCATTTCCCCTAAGCTATTCCTTATACCCCCTCTTCTCTCCTTAATCTCCTCTTAATTAAGGGTTAAATCATTAATTATCCCCTTAATCAATTTTCAAAAATTCTAAAAAGTTCCAGAAGTTAATTAATCTACCTTTGGTAGATGCTTAGGTGTTTAATAGCCTAAGCTCAATTAAGGAAATCAAAATCCAATTCACATGTGTGAAAGGGTATTTTGAAATTACTTAAGCTAAACCCTTAGCTTAATTAACTTTTTTAATTGAGCCAAATTGCATTAGGCCTTTTCATTATTAGGTGCATTGCAAATTTAAATTCCTTGTGGGTTTTATGTCATCTCATTTGGCTCATAATTACTTAGTTAATTCTTCTAAGGTGGTGTAGGTAAGGGTTAATTAAGTCACTTAATTCATACCTTAACCTAATCACACATAAAAATGGATCTAATTACCTAAAATTAAACAAAAAATATAAAACACATGTGGGAATGGGTTAGGAATAGTAAACTGATTTCACCTTTTCAAAATTAAATCAAACTTCAAACTAAACAAAAATTACTTTGAAATTCACTTTGATTTATTCTAAATTTTCTCATTCTATAAGAATGTCTTTAGGATTTAAGTGAAGTGGGTTTATTTACATGGTTTCATTGCTTTGAATCTTTCCTGACATGGTAAGTTGTATGCCATGTGATTTCATGCATTCATAATTTCATGTTTTAAATTTTAAAATGAAATTGTTTACTTTATGTCAAATGTGCATGTGTTGGCTAAAGTAAAATATGAGTGGCTATTATCACTACTAAATCCAAATTATTTTCAAAATACATAAATCAAATACCAAATCTGAAAGTGTGCTATTCATATCTTAATTATAAGTTTGCATGTGAAATATTATAAAGGTATGCTTAGTATAGGTTTCCTTTCTTTCCTATGTTGGCATAATTTTGAATAGAAATTTTGGTGAGATATAAGGTTCATTTGAAAAGGACCTAATGCTCATCTAATTTCATATCCTATTCATCCTTATGCTACCATCTAAGAAGAGTTACCTACACTTACATACATAAATTGCATAAACAAAAAAAATCTATTAAATAACTTTTGCACTTTCCTTTTCTATTTCATTTCTTTTATATACATGTTTGTACTTAAGGAAAGTGGTATATTAGTCTGGACAACCCTGAGGTTGTGAGGCTTTAAGTAGCCCTAAGTAGGTCTTGTACCTTACACCTCTGGTTAACAATGGCATTGTACTCACTTATGCCTTTCTTAGTTTCATGTATGTATGTGAAATTTTGGATAAGGAAAACCTTTTATACTTAAGAAAAATCATGCATATTCAACTTCTAAATTTTCTTAAATGGATTACTTAGCATGCATCATAAAGTGTGTTAACTACTCTCATTTGCATGTATAGATATGCTTAGGGTCCATCCATGCATGTTATATATGTTGGGAAAGAAATGAAGTAAAGTGTGTTATGAATTTTGATTCATTTTATTTAATCTTAAAATGCCTTTCTTTTGAATAGGTTTTTTTTAGAGTTTATCTAAACTTAGGATTGATTAAAAGATGTAATCAAAATTCACCTAAATGAAACAAAAATATGAACCTACTTTAGAAAATTACTTAAGGTTAGGGAAGGAAGAAGTTCTCTTCTCTTTCCCTCTCTTCTAACTTAGTAATTAATTGTAGGTTTCACTTAAACCAAATCAAAACATGAAATAAAAGCAACCCAAAATAATTAAACAACTTAAATGAAACCCTCCTCTAAGTTGAACATGTTCTTCACACTTAGAAAATTTGAACCTAAAGCCTAAGCTAAGCATACCACACAAGCCTTCAAAGCACACACATTAGCCTAAGTCACCACTTCTAGCTTTAGGTTAGGTCAATGCACGGTTTGATGTTATGTTTTATTTTTGTGATATATGTTTTAGACTGGATGTTAGGATGTATGCTCATAGAATGAATGGTAGGATGTTCTTAGTCTAACTATTCTTTTTTTTAGGATTGTGCTTAAGGGGCTATCATAAATAAACATATAAATGCTTGTGCTTGTAGGTGCTTTATACCCCTAAACATAATCCATAGGCTAGGCAGACTTAGTCACCCATGTGTGGGGTGATAAGTCCAATATACATGCTTGGGATGTGTGTGGTGTGATTTAACTAACCTTTGTTTTGCATGTGTTAGTTATATTTCCACTTTTCTTTTTCATGTAAAAATTTGTATAATTAGGTTTTTTTGGAATGATTTGTTATGGGGATTAGGATGAGTATTGGTCATAATCCCATCTTATGTACCATGTGAAGTTTTGGAGAATCCACTTTCCAACCTTCCAAAGGAGGAACCAAAAGAGGAAACAAGAAAGAAGAAGAAGAAAAAAAGGCTTGACGATCCCCATAATAATGAATTCCTTTACTTAAATGTAATATTCATCTGTAAATCAGGTTGTATAAGGATAGAGCTTGGCTACCCAATTTAATATTTTTGGGTTTGTGCGGTGGTGCCCAACCATAATGACCATTTAATCTTTTTGGGATTAACTTTATAAATTGATTGATGATTTGTTTAGCTTTTGCATTAAGTGGCATGATTTTCCTAGTTTCTTCCTTGATTTATGTATGGCCTAGATGTGGATTAGGCTCTTTAGAGAAAAATAAATCTTTTACTCAACTTAACAATTCAAATAAAAATTAAATAACTCATAATCTCACCTAAAGATTAGGTTTAAAATCAAGATAAAAGAATTTTTAAGCTAGATGAGCATTTCTTTATAATATCATGCATGATTTTGAGGGTCTTGATGGAAACTCACCTCCTCCCTTCTCGATTTTGGCCAATAATTTTCTTTCTCATGCATTAGTCATAAAATCCTATTACCTTGAGTCAAAATGATTGTCCAAAAATGAAATAAAATGAAATTTGAATTGCATTAAATTTAGGTCATTTGAAGCATACCTTTACATGATCTAGTATCTTTAGGAGTGAGTTTAAGGACTCGGTCTCTTTTTATATAATAGCATCCTAGCTATCTTGCATAAGCATAAAGACTTGCCCACATGTATTTAAAATCATATGAGGAGTTAGTTGGTGGCCACCCCCAGGCGGTTGTAAGTCCAAGCTGTTAGGTGGTTTGTCCTCTCTTGTGGAGGCAAACCAATTACCCATTCTTTCCTTAGATTTAGGTTGTGCTTTTGGCCCTCACCAAAGCTCCGTAAATTTAGGTTCTAAGATTGCTTTTCCCTTTTGTTGGTCATAAGCTTAATTCCTCACCTTTTAGGCATTTCCTTAATCTTGTGTTAAGGAATCTTAAGCTCTAAATTTCTAATAAAAATACAGCTCAAACAAACTAAATCAATTTCAAAAATGTAAAGCCCAACTATAGGATAGTTTGAGATGCTCATTAGGTTTCTAGCATCATGAGCATCTCATACTTATTTTCCATTTTTGCTTCGATAATAACTCCCTCTTTTGATCAATCTCATTTGATCTTCAAACAAACCAATGTGATAGTCTTTCCATATTGAAATTTTTGGAGACAATGATCATTTACCTTAATCGAGAGTTTTCCTAAAGGATCCGTCCCTTAGAAAGTAATTAACTATGGGTGCTTGCCCCTGTAGGGAGCTTAATGAACTCAATTTAAAATAAACCCTGCTTTACTTTTCTATATAAAGTAGGGGAAGAATCTCTGATACATATGCAGCCCCATCATCCTTAGGAGACTTTATTGAGGTGATTGGTTCCATTAAAGGGTAGTGACTTCTGTCTTTCAAGATAGTGCACTATTCCTTGATGATGTACCCGATCACCTGAATAAGTACATCTACGAATCTACATGGCGTCTTACCAAGATGAATTTTTATAGTGTCTTGCCTTTTCTTTCTCACCACAGATTTGAAGGTGACTCCCTATAGGAATTTTTCTCCACAATCATTTTAATCTTTCTAGAAAATTATGAGGTTTGGTTAATTCGGATAACTCTGGTTTACCTTATCTTAGAAATTAACTTGAATTATTTTGTTTTCTCGCTTGGTTTAATTACTTTCTATTTCTATCTTCTCCATTTTCAATTTTACTTGGTATGTTATTTACTTTTCTTGATATACTGCTGTATTTTTCTAGTTTTCTTGTTCATGTGGTGTTTGGCTCTTCAGCCTCTTCTATTGGTTACCTGTTGCAATTTTTTTCTCTTACCTATGTTGGGCATTGTGTTTACCTAGCATTTGCTTTTTTTTAGATTGGATTATCGGCTATTTTACTAGACCTGTTCTCTTTTCATCCCTCATGGATGGATTAGGTGATTTTCCATTTATGGCTATTATTTTTCTTTCCCCTCTTATTGTTGTGCTTCTCGCAATTTTTATGTCTAGTTGAGGTTTTGTTTGGTCTGCTCTTCCCTCTGGTTTGGTTGTGATGGTAATGTGCCCTTCTCTGGCTGCAGCTGCTTAGTTGTTGGGTTGTTTACCATTAATTTGATGGATGCTTTGGCTGTTTACTTTTTGAATTTTATTATTGCTCTTATTCTCTATAATGGAACTACCTCCCTTCTGGTTTGCTTGTCTCATTCTCTGGTTTATTTCATTTATTATTTTGTCAATCGACTGGATGGTTTATTGTGTTATTTTGTTGAGCCAACTAATTTTTTGTGTTGTGGTACTATTTGGCTTATTGATTTTCTTATTGATTTGTTGCTTGCTATTTGGTAAGCTCTTTTGCCTATGCCTATGTTGTATGGGCTGGACTGCTGGCTAAGGTTATTCTTCACTCTATTAGCCTTGTATAATTTCTACTTTGATCTGGTTGGGAATAATGTTTTTACAACTATTATTAGTAGGTGAATGTTTATATCTAGGGATTTTACTAGTGTTTTCCTTTCAACGCTGATGGGTTGGATACCGTTTCATGGTGGTCTTCTGTGTGGGGATTTGTTGGTGGTCCTTCTCCCTCAATGTGGGGTAGTCTTGTTGATGCTATTTTCTCTTGGGATTGGTGGCAATTAGTTATTTGGGTGAATAGTGGGCCCTTTTCCTATAGTTTGGTTTTCTATTGCTTAGTATGCATGTACTAAAGACCATCTAACTTCCACTCTTTAGTGGCTGCCTTTTCCCTGGTATGTAGGCTATGATGGCTGGGATGATTTCACACAAAATTTTGGCTGGTAGCAGCAATTGTGATGTAACCCTTCGTTGGAAGATCGGATGCTCACGTTTGTGGTTTCCCATTTATGTGGTGACTGAGCCTGAACCTTTCTTCCCAAACTCCTCTTATTTTTCTCTTTCATTAGTCTTTCTTTAGTTATTATAGTTTTTATTTCTCTAGCTATGCTAATTCCATTTTACTATTGCGGGTTTGTTACTATTTCTTTCTGGGGTTTCCAATTGAGGTGGCCTATGCTTTTCTCATCTTCCCCAAGCTCTCTAATGTCGACCCTTGGCTTTTCCTTTTTTTATCATTGTATCTTTTACTACTTTTATCTTTGTTTTTATCTTTTCTTATTTTGGATGTATTTAGATAGGGGATTCTCTCTCTAAGCTGATTGTAGCTCTTTGAGCGATAGTTTTGAGTTTATCCCCTCTTAAGGACCTTGTAACCATTCTTTTGTGGTAATAAAATTGGGATTATTTTTAAAATAGGCTTAGTGCTAATTGTAATTAGCAGTTTAGGAACGAAAAAATTTTTTTTTAAAAATACCTAGTCGTCTAAAACCTCCAACTGTTCAAATAGGCACCGTAATAAACACGATAAAAACCCCCCACCCAAAGAGAGAAACCACAGAGAGAGAGATAATTAATTTTTTTTAATATAATTATTTAAAATATTTAAAATATATAATTTAAAAATATTTTTATAAAATATTTAATAACTATATTTATATATTTAGTTATTAGTTTTAATTTATTTATATATATAATTAAATATATAATTTAAAAATAATTTTAATTATATATATAAATTTATAAATTTATTTGTATTTTTTATTAATTAATATAATTATTTAAAATATATAATTTTATTAATTTTATTAATATATAATATAAAAATATTTAAATATATACATAAATAATTTTAATAAATAAATAAAGAAAGGAATAAATTATATAAATATTTTATAAATTATATAAATAAAGTAATTATATATATATATATATATATATATATATATATATATATATATATATATATATATTATTTATTTATTTATAAATTTATTTAGTTATTATATATTTAATTATATAAATATTTTTAAGTTATATAAATAATTTAAAAATATTTAAAATATAAATAAATAATTTTAATAAATATATAAAAGAAAGGAATAAATTATATAAAATATTTTTATAAATTATGTAAATATAATTAAAAATATAGATATATATATATATATATATATATATATATAATATATATATATATATTTATATAGTCTATAAAATAATAATTACAAAATATAAAAATATTAAAATATAAAAAATATAAAAAAAAATAAATAAATAAATAAAGAAAAGAATAAATATATAATAAATAAATAAATATATATATATATATAAATAACTAAATATTTTATAAATATATAAATAACTAAATATTTATATAATTTAAATTATTTATTTATTTATTTAAGTAATTATTTATTTTAAATAAATAAATATTTTTAAATAAAATAAAATAATTAAATAAATATAAATATATATATATATATATATATAAATAACTAATTATTTATTTATATATTTTAAATATTTTTAAATTAATATATATATTTTTAATATATTTAAATTATTTGTTACATATTTATTAAAATTATTTATTTATATATTTTAAATATTTTTTAAATTATTTATATAATTTAAAATATTTATAAAATTTAAATATATAAATAACTAAATAAATTTATAAATAAATATATATATATAAATAATTAGTTTATTTATAGAATTTATAAAATATTTATATAATTTATTCATTTATTTATTTATTTATAAAATTATTTATTTATATATTTTAAATATTTTTTATTATATATTAACAAAAAAATTAATAAAATTATATATTTTAAATAATTATATTAATTAATAAAAAAATATTAAATAAATTTATAAATTTATATATATGATTAAAATATTTTTAAATTATATATTTAATTATATATATATATAAATTAAAATTAATAACTAAATATATAAATATTTAGTTATTAAATATTTTATAAAAAATATTTTAAATTATATATTTTAAATATTTTAAATAATTATATTAATTAAAAAAATTAATAAAATAAAACTGTGCACTCTCTCTCTCTCTCTCTCTCTCTCTCTCTAGTGGTTTCTCTCTCTCAAAAAAAATTTTGGCCGTCGTATCTTATAAACATGACTCGGTCATTCATCAATGGACGACTAGGCCTATTTTTCTAAAAAAAAATTTTTCGTGCATAAACTACTAATTACAATTAGTATTAAGCCTATTTTAAAAATAATCCCAATAAAATTCCCCTATATGTGGTTCCCCAAAAAGAAAAACCTTAAACCCTAAAACCCTAAACCTTAAACCATAAACTAAATTCTAAACCCTAAAATGGTAAATCATAAATGCTAAAACCTGCAATCCTAAACCCCCAAAACCTAAACCCAAATCTAAACCTTAAACAAACCCTAAACTAACCTAAACCCTAAAACCTAAACACTAAACCTAAACCATAAACCCAAACCTAAACAAACCCTAAACTAGCATACCTAAATCCTAAACCTCGAATAAAGATGTCATTAGGAGTAGATCTAAAGAATGACCTAATCCTAACATAGTTATGGTAGCTAAAGAAAATGTATTCAAGAGACTTTCCCTTAAGAATTACAAATTTAAATACTTTAAATCTAACCTAAATCATATTATATACCATATTATAGTATAATGTAGCATCATATATTTGAGCATGTAGTGATGTGTTTTGGATGTTATAAGATGTTTTGAAATGTTTTAGTATATTATGGTATTGTGTCCTATAGTCTATATTAATATAAATCATAAAAATATAGATTTAATAAATCAAATGATGAAATTTGTTAAATTTGAAGTGGAATTAGGTTGTAGTACCAAAGGAGTGCTACGCCACTTGTAGTCTAAAAAGTAAGATTTTATGGTCAAAATAAATATTATATGTTTTAGCGTAGTATAACATCATATCTCATAATATATTATTCTGCGCATTTTAATTTCTTTTAGTATTTTACAATTATGTAGTCGAGCCTACACTAGCATTATTTATAAAAATGTTGATTTAGACTTTAAAATGGTAAATTTTGGCCAAATTCATAATAGGTAGAGCATGACATCATAATATATTATTTCAATTTAAAATATGTGTGACGATTAAAATATATAGTTTTTTTACTATTTAGACTAATTTTATTATTTTTTATCTTAAGCAATCCATTGTGATGTGATATGAAATATAATATAAAATATTTTAATATGTTATAGTGTATTATAATATAGGATGCCATAACATAGTGTAGCATCATGCATTATAGCATACTATTGTGTATTACTACTTATTGTTTAACATATTTTAATTTATTATAGTATGATGTAGTAGAGTTTGTACTAGTATAATTCATATAAATATTGATTAACAGGCTGAGATGATGAGATTTGGCCAAATTTAAGATAAGCTTTAGGGAACATCATTGGGGGTGTGCTATGGTGTGTCATTTAATCAAAAGAATGGAATTTTGCATCCAAAAAAATGTTTATTTTTCAACCAAATTTTATAAATTTTTTGCTTAAAGTGATTCATTTTAAGGTGTAATGTAAGATAATTTATTATATTTAAGCATATTAAAATATAATGTACATAACAATATAACTTCACATATATATGAATGTTGTGGTGTGTTACTAAATGTTAGTGTACATTTTAGTATGTTTTATTTTTGTTATAATACATTGAATCAAAACTCACAAAAATGTTAATTTGAAGGATGAGATGGAAGAATTTGGCCAAATTCATGGCACACACCAAGAAGCAATAGCAAAATTATGCTATTTTGTACCATTTCTAATAGAAAATAACAATATTACTTCCACCATGAACATTAGCTATATATTGAGAAAATTTTGTTATTTGTTCTTTTTAAGTGATTCTAATGAGGTCTAATGTTAGACAATATATTATATTATAGAAAATTATAATATAACATCATATATTATAATATAATATAGTGTGTTAATTCACTATTATATGTTTAGCATGATATTGTATAGTTAGTTTGAGCTCTCACAAATCATAAAATGTTGATTACAATGTTAAGATGGTGTAATTTGAATGAATACATTATTAGGATTTTGGTTGAAGTATTAAAGGTGCGCATAAGAGAAGAAATAAGATTTGATGAGAATTCCATGTCAAGGACATGGAGGGAGATCTGATAGGGATCACACATGGGACATTACATGTGAAGGTCTATGTCAAGGGCATAGAAAAGAAAATGCAAAGGGACAAGGTTTGAATTTGATTTGATTATAGGATTTGTGGAATGAAGATCCACTGGGGATAAGAATCTATAATGCACTGGAGATTAAGATCTAATCAACTTTAATTTATTTTGTTTTAATTATTGTGGAGGCATATCTGCTTGAGATATGGGCTCAAGTCTACTGTGGATCGAGTATATGAACCTTCCATAAGAAAAGCAGGTTCGGGCTATCTGCTAGGGATTGTTATTTGAGTTTGATTTCATAGACATGTTTGTGGATGTATCCATTGGGGATAAGAGTTTGGTTGGATTTCTTTGATTTAGACTATACTAGGGGAGTTGGTTTAAGTTGGCTCTACTGGGGAGGTAGGTTTTGAATTTGACTTGTTTGCGTGACTTATTTAAATATGATTTGGGGCTCCATTAGGGAGAAGGGTGTGATTTAACTCCATCGGGAAAATCATATTGGGTTTAATTTAATTTGAGTTAATGTATAGACCCTGTCGGTGTGCAATGAACCCACTGAGAAGGGGATATATGAGCCTTGACCTACCTCAGGTTTACAAATCCAAAGGGATAGTCTATAGGCTATGAGGTAGAGCTAGCCAGCATAAGCGGTTGCCTTTCAGTGTGCAACGATTGTGCTAGGAAGAAGCCATAGCAGACTTACATCTTCCAAAGGAGGAACAATCTTTGAGGTGACTGTTAGATGCATAATAATCGAACTTGACCTAGGGCGACTACTGAGTGAATGTCGCTTGGGGACTTATGTCATCTCAAAAGTAGTCAGGATTAATTTTATCTTAATTTCATGTTATTTGCTATGGTTTGTTTGGTTTTGTTTGATTTCAAATTGAGGGCATATCAACTGGGGATGTGAGCTCAATCAATATTGATAGATTTAATTTTTAGACCATGTCGGTGTATGATGGACCCACTGAGATGGGGATTTATTGGACTTGTCCTTACTCAGATTTACAAATCCAAAGAAATAGTCTATTGGTCATGGTGTAAAGTTAGGCAACCTAAGGGGTTGCCATTCGGTGTGCAATGACTGTGTTAGGAAGAAGGCATAGCAGACTTATATTTTCTAAAGCAGGGAACAACTGTTGGGGTGACCTGTTAGTAGCACAACAAATTGAATCTGACTTAGGGGAGACTATTGAGTGAATGTTGCTGGGGACTTATATCAACTCAAGAGTAGTTAGGCGATTCCTATAGGGAGTTTTGTTGACACTACCCTAAACACAAGATACACAGCTTGAGAAGAGGTACCACTAGGGGTGTCCTCTAATCCACAAGTGAAAATATATTTTGTTTATATGTTTTCATGGACCATATTAGTGTATGAGGGACCACACTGAGAAGGGGCTATGTCGGCCTTGACCTATCTCAGATTTACTAGACCAAGGGAGAATCTACAAATCCACAAGATCGATTCTCCAATTACAGGGGTGGTTGCTAGATTAGGGGAATTGTCCAATCCGATAGTAACTCAGGTAGTGTCTAAATTAGGTCACAAAGGATGTGATCCAAATAAAGTACCCATAGGGGAGGTGATGCTAAGGGCATTATCCTAAGCGCTGGAAAAGAAGGCCTATAAGTGTACGGTGGCCAACTCAAGGAGAAAGCATAGTAGACTTACATCTACCATGAGTGGTGTATCACAGGTTAGAGAACCAACCAACTAAGTGTGATAGATGCATGAGTGGTGTATTCGTCAGTATAGTAAGAACCAACCAACCTTGTGCAACGATTAACGTGGAAAGAAGGCATGTAGT